>JAVTVY010028831.1:0-124484 GCA_036873755.1 Hanleya hanleyi
AATGGCAGCCCGCCTACGAAACTGCACGACTACAGAATGTGAGCTTTGTTCCAGGAATTCCTCACGACATAGACGAACCCTATTACTTCGATTCCGAGCAGACCAACGTGGTAGTGCTCGATGATCTGATGAGTGCGGCCAAGGACAATTCGAAAATCGCCGACCTATTCACCAAAGGGTCCCATCATCGAAATCTGTCCGTCATCTGTTTGACTCAGAATCTCTTTCCTCAAGGGAAGGCGTCCAGAGATATTGCCTTGAACTGCCAATACTTTGTGTTGTTCTCCAATCCCATTGATAGAGCACAAATCCGTGTGTTTGGTAGTCGAATTTATCCTCAGAACATTGACCATTTTATGCGCGCGTTTCAAGAAGGGACAATTCGTCCGTACGGCTACCTGTTCGTAGATTTAAAAGCCCATACCCCCGAAGATCGTCGGCTGACGACCCACCTGTTACCCGGCGAGGAATCACCACAACGGCATATACCCCTACACCATCCGCCGAGTGCACTCCTGGCAGAGCAGCAGCAGAAGCCCACCCCCATACAGCGGGCCCGCTTCATACCATCAGTCCTGGAATATCACCCAACCGTGAAGGCCCAACCCGAGGTTGAAGAACATAATGTGAACTCGAGGCTATGGAAGGATTTGTTCAAAGAAAGTATGGACGCCGAGATGGGCGGGATGTTGGAGGCCACAGGAAACAAGTTTCAACGCAAAGGGTATTCGAAAGAGGAAGCTGCAATTTTAGCCCATAACAGATTGGCACCCAGACTACGACGGGCTTTACGTCAGCAGTATGTCGACTTACTGACCCATATGAAATTGTTGGATAAGGACCCAGTCCATATGGAAATTGAAAGAACAGCGTCGATGTTGAAAACCTCGGGCATGAACTGGAAAGCGGCGTATGTCAGAGCAATAGCACAAAAGAAACATTTGTTCGAACGCATCATTAAACAACGTTAAAGCATTAAGAAAGTGTGTTAAAGCGTTGAGACGAGCGTTAAGGCGTAACGACGGGCGTTGACGGGCGTCACTGCATTTCGATGAATTGGTGTCAATTCCATGAAATCAGAGCTTCTGAGCTAATTCACCAGGGCGTTGAAGCGTTGAGCTAAGCGTTGATGGGCGTTACTGTCTATAAAAGCGAGCGTATTCCCAAAACACGCACAGTCGACGTTCAACCGTCAACATGGCTTATACTTGTTCTGAGTGTGAACGCACGTTCACCAGACATTACGATATGATGCGACACCAGAAAAATATACATGGGACTGAAGACGCCGAGGAGCCCGTTGAGGCAGATACTGATACAGAGATTGATGAGAGTGCATCGACTGATACCGAATCCAAGATGGCTGACAGTCTATCTACTGATATGGAGAGCTTGACCTCAGAGAATCAGCCTTCATCCCAGGAAAGTGAGGCAGAACCTACCTTCTGGGATCGTATTGTGACAGCAGCTATCAATACTCACGCTGAAGCGATCGAGGACGCCGGAGAGGATAATTTACAACAGACGTACACCCAAATGCGCCCCCGCATCAGGAAAACAGCCATGGCGATCTATGAACAGTATACCTTACTACCGCTTGAAATGAAAGGGGACCCCACGCACAGGTCCATCATGAAGACCAAGCGTCACTTGGAAGAGGATATGGGTTTACCACCCACCGAGGCCCTGGAAAATGCGATCAGAATGCGCAACCAACGCGGCTCCCCCAGCGTGGGTATGTTATGATGGAGGGAAAAATAAACTATATGAAAAAAAACTTGTTGTTGTTGTTGTTCTCTCATGTGTCATCCTTGTTGTTGTTGTTTTCTCTCTCTCTCCGGTCTATATCATGGCGTCAAAACGTCTAGCAGGCCCCATACAAGGACCAGTTTTCGACACTAGGTGACCACATCCCGACGAAATGGCCAGTTTTCGACAGCGGATGTGCCGCCATCTTGAACATACGTGCCGCCATCTTGGATATGGCCCATAATGCACCGGGTCAAAATACTCGCTTCTGATTGGCTGAGAGCTCTGTGACGGATTTGAAATACTCGCTTCTGATTGGACGAGAGCCAATTGCGTCTGCGCATGCGCAGAATGATATTCCTACCGCACCATCTCGACCCCAAATACCTTCATGTACTGCCCGAAAATGGCCACTTTCGCTACTACTCGTACCGATGACGTCACCGATGACGTCACAGATGACGCGAACATCCCTCAAATCGGAATGTACACCCCGAGAACTACAAGATGACACCTTCCAGGACGCATTCGAACCGTGAATAGCCCATCTCGACCCCAAATACCTTCATGTACTGCCCGAAAATGGCCACTTTCGCTACTACTCCTACCGATGACGTCACAGATGACGCGAACATCCCTCAAATCGGAATGTACACCCCGAGGACTACAAGATGACACCTTCCAGGACGCATTCGAACCGTGAATAGCCCATCTCGACCCCAATAACCTTCCTTCACTGCCCCAAAATGGCCACTTTACTTACTACAACCAACTGCGCATGCGCAGATTAACGCGACATGCATTCAAAAACACACCATTCTGACTCTACCCCACACAAGCTTCACTTTGACACCTCACACGACCCATTCGAACCGTGATTAGCTCATCTCTAACCCAAACACACCCCTACATAGCACCCAAAATGCCTGTTTTCTATAATACGGCCAGACTGCGCATGCGCAGACTATTGAACACGGACGAACCATTAGTGTAGTCAAGTGCTCCTCCACGAGAGCTTCAAAATAAGACCTCACTCGACCCCATTGGACCATTAGGGACTCACCTAGACTCCAACATGTCCACCCCGTATGGGCCTATACACCCATAGCCATGCAGTATAGGCCTATGGGCCTACCCAGGCCTCGGTGACTTTTTTCAAAATTTCACCGATTCGCTCAGCAACACTTCCTATCGTGTTCTAAATGACGAGACGAGTAAAACGAGACCCCACAACCCTACCGCAAATGTATAGAAGTACGTTTCCCAGGGGGATAAACATTGAACCTATACCCCAGTATGGGACTATATGGGGCTCGGTGACTTTTTTCAAAAATTTCACCGATTCGCACGAGGACACTTCCTATCATGTTCTAAATGACGAGACGAGTAAAACGAGACCCCACAACCCTACCGCAAATGTATAGAAGTACGTTTCCCAGGGGGACAAACATTGATCCTATACCCCAGTATGGGACTATAAGGGGTTCGGTGACTTTTTTCAAAAATTTCACCGATTCGCACGGGGACACTTCCTATCATGTTCTAAATGACGAGACGAGTAAAACGAGACCCCACAACCCTACCGCAAATGTATAGAAGTACGTTTCCCAGGATGGTCCTATACCTCCCATACCCCATATAGGCATTTTCCCGTAATTTAGGATAAAGTCCGTATTCCGTATTTTTTCAGGAAAATTTTTACATACACCCACCCTGGAACTAGGGGGAGATAACTCTATTGATAGACAAGCCCCGTTAAGCCCGGCGACCTATATACTCCTCATACCCCATATAGGCATTTTCCCAGGTTTTTCGATAAAGTCCGTGTTCCGTATTTTTTTTTTTCAGGAAAAATTGTACATGCACCCACCCAGCCATCAAATACCCCTTCACCTATGCTTCACGTTGATACCTCACTCGACCCCATTCGACCATTAGGGGCTCCCCTAGCTCCAGAACGGCTATTTCCATACCCTTGGGCCACCGCGCATGCGCACAATGCCGATATTTCAATCCCACACCCACCCCATCAGATGCCGCCTCACATAAGCTTCACTTTGATACCTCACTCGACCCCATCGGTCCACTAGGGGCTCCCCTACATCTCAAAACGATTATTTCCATACCCTTGGGCCACCGCGCATGCGAAGAATAACGCTATGTCAACCCCACACCCAGCCCATTAGATGCCCCTTCACATAAGCTTCACTTTGATACCTCACCCGACCCAATCGGACCATTTTATATAGGGACTACTTTTTCTCCGCGGAAGATTTTTTCCGCGACCGAAGCACCACCAGACATGACCGCATCACCGCGGATGAATACTTCTTTGACCTGGGTCACGTGATATGCAAATTTGGAACTCTCCTGTGCTGGAGGTAGCTTTTTGGTCTTTCTGCCGGAACTATACTGTACTTGACCTCTGTGACCCTCCCGTGACCTCCAAGTTCCTCCACACTTCCGCCACAAATCTGCGCAGAAACACCTGCGCACTCGTCAAAATGCGGTCTGTAATGCCGTTATACTACTACTCATGTTAACTCTATGTAAACTGCACATATTTTCGAATATAGTCGGGCAACTCTCTGCCAACATCTATTCGATTTTCATTCTGTTTAGTGATTACTAAACCTGAAGAGATACTTGTTTCAGAAATGTATATTTTGAAAAAAACATTTCCTTTCTATCATGGCGAAATATTTACATAAAAGGATGTTGTCAATTCGCCGGGATTTTTTGCGATATATCTACGCTCGTTTGTTATTTTATCATTTTTCTTAGAAGCGCCTCAAGAGAATTAAAATCATGTATATATGTCTCATCTAGAGTGTTATAAGATTATGAAAATACATGTACAAATCTGTATCTTCAGCCGTGTTCTTGTAATGTTTAAAAGAATACGTGTAAACGATATCGGCGAAAAAGTTCCGGGAGCCGAGCGGCACATTCTGCGATAGGACGACAGATTCCTCATGAAAATCAGAATATAATCGAGTAAAACACCAGCAAATATGGTGAGTATTCATGGTTTTTCTAATATAGACCATTAATAAAATTTAAATATGTTATGGCAGGACTAGGGGAAATTAATGGATATTTTAGAAAATATAAGCTGCCGATAATTGTTGAAAAATGCATTAATTTTCCCTAGTCATGTCATAACATCTTCAAATTTTATTAATGATCTATATTAGAAAACAATTATAAATGTAAATGCGCGATTATATTGTGCACTGTGTGACAGCAGCTTTTAACGTGTCTGTAGCCGTCGGCCTATCGCAGAATATTCCGTTCGCCTCCCGGACCTTTTTCACTGAAGATCGTTTGCACGTTTTCATTCGATTATTACAAGAAAACGGTTGAAGATACAGATACAGATATGAGATTTCTATTTTCATAATCCTATTATACTCTAGATGAGAAATATATCCACGGATTTTAATTTTATGGAGGTGCTTTCAACGAAAAGATAAAAATCCGAGAGTGGGTATATCGCAAAAATTCCTGGCAAATTGACACCATCTTTTTAGGCATATATTTCGCCATGATTTAATAATAATAATATTTTTCAAACTATACATTTCTGAAACGGGCATCTCTTCAGGTTTAATAATCCCTAAGCAGAATGAAAACTGGATAGATATTGGCAGAGTTTTGCTCGATTAATTCGGATATGTGTGCAGTTTGCATGAGTTAACATGTGTCAGTAGCTGGAGCCGACCCCACTCGACATCACTAGCCAGTTCCCGGCGCAAAGCAGCAGGGATTATAAACATGGTCTATATTAAACAAATTTGTATGGCCACTCTCTACATCGGCAGAGAAAAACAGTCTGCGATTGTTGTGTGTCTTTTCCTTTGTGTGTTCTGCGGAGAACAAATGGGTGTGACAGTTGTGTCTTTCTCTATCGGCAGGGAACAAAGTTGTGCGATTGTTGGGTGTCTTTCTCTATTGGCAGAGAACAAAGGTGTACGATGGTTGTGTGTCTAAAGGGGTGTGATTGTAGTGTGTCTTACTATATCGACAGAGAATAAGGAGTGCGATTGTTGTGCGTCTTTATCTACAGAAAACAAGGGTGTGCGATTGTTGTGTGTCTGTCTCTATCGACAGAGAACAAGATGTTCCGATTGTTGTGTGCTTTCTGCTCTGTTGTTGGAGTATAGATAGATGTAACCTTTTGTTTCTCTCCCCATACGCAGAGATTGTGGTATGTGACTCTGTTTCGGCGGATAATAGAAAGTGGGCTTGGTGCGTATATGGTTCACAGCACAAATGGCCATGATTGTTCTGTGTCAATCTCTATCGGTAGAGAGAAGCGAGATTCGATTGTTGTGTATCTTTCTCTATCGGCAGATAACAAAGGGGTGCGATTATTGTGGGTCTGTCTCTATCGGTAGAGAAGAAAGGTGTGCGATTGTTGTGTGTCTTTCTCTGGGGGTGCGATTGTTGTGTGTGTCTTTTTCTATCGGCGGAGAACAAAGGAGTGCGATTGTTGTGCGTCCTTTCTATCGGCAGAGAACAGAGGGTTGTAACTCTTTTGTTTATCTCCCCATACACAGAGGGTTCGATTGTTGTGTATTTCTCTCTATCGGTTGAGAATAGTAAGCGTGCTTGTGTGCGTGATTCTCCATCGGCAGAGAATAAAGGACCATGACTGTGCTGTGCCAATCTCTATCGGTAGCGTTAAATGGGATTAGATTGTTGAGTGTCACCCTCTGTCGGAAAGCAATAGAGGGACATGATAGTTTTGTAAATAATCAGGGGGACTCGATCGTTGTGTGTCGCTCTCTATCAGTAGATGTCTGTCGATCTTTATCGGCGGAGAATAGAAAGTGCGCTTCTTATGTGTGATTCTCTATCGACAGCGATCATTGGGGCATGATCTTTCTGTGTCACGGTATATCGGCAGAGCACAGGGGTACGATTGTTGTGTGTCGCTGTCTATCAGCAGGGAATAGAGGGACTCGATCTTTGTGTGTCACTCCTATTGACAGAGAATAGAGAGACGCGATCGTCGTGTGTCACTCTCTATAGGCAAAAAAAATAAAAAATAGACAAGGTCGTTGCGTGTCAGCAATGAACAGAGAAGCGCAGTTGTTGTGTATCGTTTTCTTTCCGTAGCGAACAAAGCGTGCGATTGTAATGTGTCGTTCTCAGCAGAGAAAAGATGGACGCGATGTGTCAATCTCTATGGATAAAGACTAAAAGGGCGCGATCGTGTGGGCGTCGTTTTCAATCGGCAGGGAATAGGAAGCGCTCTAGTTGAGTGTGATTGTCCATCAGCAGAGAACATAGGGGCATGATTGTTGTATACCACTTTTTATCGGCAGAGAAAAGGGGCGTGATTATTGAGTGCCACTCACTTCTGTCGGCAAGGAATTGTCTGAGTGACATGATCGATTGTATTACTCGCTAACGGCAGAGAACAGAGGGACTCGTTGTGTGTCGCTCTCTATCAATAGAGACTGGGGGTCGATCGTTTGTGTCGCTCTCTATCAATAGAGACTGGGGGTCGATCGTTGTGTGTCGCTCTCTATCAATAGAGAACTGGGGGTCGATCGTTGTGTGTCGCTCTCTATCAATAGAGACTGGGGGTCGATCGTTGTGTGTCGCTCTCTATCAATAGAGAACTGGGGGTGGGTCGTTGTGTGTCAGTCTCTCAACAGAGAACTGGGGATCGATCGTTGTGTTTCGCTCTCTATCACCAGAGACCTGGGTTTGATCCTTGTGTTTCGCTCTCTGTCAATAGAAAACTAGGGATCGATCGTTGGGTATCGCTGTATTAACAGTGACCTTGGGGTCGATGGTTGTGTATCGGTTTCTATCAACAGAGATCTAGGTGTCGGTCGTTGTGTGTCGATTTCTATCAACAGAGGACCGGGGGTCGATCATTGGGTGTCGCTGTCGCTCTATCAATAGAGAACTTGGGTTGATCGTTGTGTGTTGCTCTATCAATAGAGAAATTGAGATCCATTGTTATGTGTCGCTCTATCAACAGAGAACTTGGGTCGATCGTTGTGTGTTGCTGTATCAACAGAGAACTTGTGATGCGATTGCTGTGTGTCACTGTCTATCGATAGAGAACACGTTTAACTTTTGAATCTGAATGAATCACTCAAATCACGCTTATTACCTTTGAACTCCATGAAATTTATTCTGAGACAAAACTTAGGAAACCTACGTAACCGTTGATGCAGATATATGACACGGTTCTCCGGGTTGGTCGGATTCATTTTATTCAGTCAGGAAATTTAATAAATCATTTATTATGTACATTTAATGTTGTAATTCATCCTAGCGCTTTGTTCAATGTTTCATCATGCTCCTTGCTCTATTTTACAGCAACGTGTGATCCTCCGTGTTTAAATGGAGGTGTCTGTAGCAGTCCTCAGAAGTGTGACTGTATAGGCACTTTTGTCGGACAGGCTTGCGAAGATGACGTTGCTCGTAAGTTTATGTGTATTTCTCTCGGTTAAACTATGGGCTTATTCGTCATCTAAGGAAAACACAATAGGCGACTACATGTAGGGAACCTTGTTGAACCTGGAAAAGCTACCCGACAAGCTGTGATGCATACAATGTTCCCGATTTGATGATCCTTACATCACTGAGACAATTACCGCCCTAGTGTCACCATGAATGTGCAGTACCTCATATACAATGTACTAGCCCATGTTGTCTGTGCCCCCAAGTTTATTTATTTGGCGGGTGGTTGGGTGGGTACGGGTTCCTGTTGCTTCAATGCATTTTGCTGAGAAGCAACAGGAACTTGATAATTTTGATGTCTAGCACTGTAATATCACGAGTCTTTATTGCACATGTAAGCGTCCTGTCTGTGTCTTGTGTGCTGTCCTCCGTGTTTTATAGGGTGGATGGAGGGTGTCTGGTTCCATGCTGCTTCAAAGATTTCTTCTTTGAAGTAGCGGGAACGCAACTTGGCTGGGTGGTGCTTAGTTGGTTCGTCGCGATGTTGCTAAAATAATGTTGAAAGCGACGTTAAATTCTATTCACTCACTTTTGTGTCTATACATGGAGCCGAATCTTCAACTTTGTCAACTATCCCACTTATAAATATTTTTCCTACATTGTGTTAAAGAGAAAAAAAAATGAGAAACTCGAAACTAGCCATTAACGTCATTGCGATATACAGTACCAATGTTGAAGATTTTCTTGAACCTGGCAGCCAAACGCGACTCTTCTCGAGTCCATAATCTGAACAGGAAATCGATTGAACATTTAGATTTTTTTCAATTCTTGAGGATATTTAAGAATTTTTTTGTGCAACTATAATGCACATATATATGGCGTTCATTGTACTGATGTTATTACTGACTGTATTTCTTGTGCAAGTGTTCTATCTTCATTAATCCTGCATGCCTAGAATGCATGCAAATCTCAAATATCATAATTCGCTCCAATACCTCTTACAGTGATAAAGGTAATTGCCTATAATTCAGGCAAATCCTCGACTAATCGTGTATACACCAAATCGCGTAATAAATTTGCGTCCGTTTTTTGGACAGTGTCTAATCGTGTGGAAATTAAGGCTAAATTGTGGAAATGCGCTTAATCGTTACGAATTTTTATATTTATTGTGCAACTTCGTATAATCGCGTAAGGAAGCTGTGGCTATACTTGATAAATGCGCCTAATCGTTCACAGATGCTGTGCCTAATTGTCCAAATGCTTCTAATCGTTCATAGATGCTTTGCCTAATTGTTGAAATGCTCCTAATCGTTCATAGATGCTTTGCCTAATTGTCCAAATGCTTCTAATCGTTCATAGATGCTTTGCCTAATTGTCCAAATGCTCCTAATCGTTCAGATGCTTTGCCTAATTGTCCAAATGCTCCTAATCGTTCATAGATGCTTTGCCTAATTGTCCAATTGCTCCTAATCTTTCATAGATGCTTTGCCTAATTATCCAAATGCTCCTAATCGTTCATAGATGCTTTGCCTAATTGTCCAAATGCTTCTAATCGTTCATAGATGCTTTGCCTAATTGTCCAAATGCTCCTAATCGTTCAGATGCTTTGCCTAATTGTCCAAATGCTCCGAATCGTTCACAGATCGATGCTTTGCCTAATTATCCAAATGCTCCTAATCGTTCATAGATGCTTTGCCTAATTATCCAAATGCTCCTAATCGTTCATAGATGCTTTGCCTAATTGTCCAATTGCTCCTAATCGTTCATAGATGCTTTGCCTAATTGTCCAATTGCTCCTAATCTTTCATAGATGCTTTGCCTAATTGTCCAAATGCTCAAAATCCTTCATAGATGCTTTGCCTAATTGTCCAAATGCTCCTTATCCTGAATGGATAAAATGCCTAATTATGAAATGGCGCCTCTTCGTGTAAATAGGCTTCGCCTAATTGTGGAAATGCGCCTAGACTTTCTTATAAGATCATTGCGCATAAGTTTCGAAATGCGCCTAATCGTAGAAATGAACCTATTCATTCAAACAATTCTGCACCCCATTGTGGAAATGCGCCTGTTCGTCAATGACAATGCGATTATGCAGGTGTAAAACGCGCCTAATCGTATAATTAAGACGCACTACCTGCTAACACAACCCCCTTGTTTATCTGTGTTTGATAAGTCCATTTTTGCCTATTTTACTAATGCGCTCTTCGCTCTAGATTCATATCCAAAAACATTTGTTGGTCCATGCAGAAGTATCAATCACGTTATTTTCCTCGTCTCCAAGATCAAATATTTCAGTAGCAATGAATCTATCGGTCGATCGGCCATGCCTAAAACATAATCGTAGGTGCAAACGATCATTGATAAATTCAAAATGGCGGCAGTGTGGTGTCCTGAGAACACTGCACTGTCTATCATGAAAGTAATTTATTTTGCCCAAACCGATTATCTCTATCATAATTGTTAATTTTAGAGAGAAAAATTGCCCCAAATATAGGCCGACATGGTTTCCAAGAAGATGATGACACTGTGATGTCATCATTGCGGCCGTCTGGGACAGTTTTACATTTGATGGGAGAGGTTGTCCCAAATATTTAGAACATATAGAGTAGAAAATTCCATCCCTGCAGAATTTGGGTTATTTAAGCGTGATGACTCTAGAATGAGCCTACATGAAAGGTTCAGAGTAGATCCCTCAAATAAAATGGTTCTTTATCCGTCTTTCATCATGAGTAAGGTTCCATAAAGAACCCTTTTAGACCCCCCCACTAATCCCCATTTCAAAAAATGTTCAATGATCTAATACTGAACATGTTGTCTCCAACATATTTTGATCGACTGTATAGATGTTAAGATTGTAAGAGATTCCTTTTATCGAGCAGCTACTTTAGAAGATCTTTTTATTCGAGTAAAAGAGGAGTCGATTTGAGAGTATTTGAGAGAAATCGGTCTGTTGTATAAATTTAATGTATGCACAGTTTTTAATGTGTTGTGTCGATCACTTTTAGATTACTGGGTTGTAAACTTGTTTTGCTGACATACTAGGAATTTTGTTTGATCTTCACCACAGGCCCGCAAAACAAGAGTTTTGGGGGGTGTGGGCGGTGGTTTTAGGGTGAAGTGTCGAAGTATGGGGTCTCTATATATAACCCCATGCTTTATATAAATCAACATAAAGGTGAGAAACGGACTTTGGGTGAATCGAGAAATAAACGGTTTACCGCCAAACAAAATACATCAGCATATTCTACAAGTATCACTTTATATATTCCCGTCGTCAAATTAGTAAATTTGTGCAATTTTTTTACCTTTGTCGGGCGATTCAAAATCCAACGTAAGTGTCCATCCATCTAGGAACAGTTAGATTATGGCAGGCTTCGTTCTCAATTCTGATTGGTCAGTCGCGACAGCTGATCAGTGCGTGACCTCTCTTGCCGGAGGCGTGTCTCGACTGACCAATCAGAATTGAGAACGAAGCCCGCCATAATCTAACTGTTCCTAGATGGATGGACACTTACGTTGGATTTTGAATCGCCCGGCAAAAGTAAAAAATTGCACAAATTTACTAAAGTGATATATAAAGTGATACTTGTAGAATATGCCGATGTATTTTGTTTGGCGGTAAACCGTTTATTTCTCGATTCACCCAAAGTCCGTTTCTCACCTTTATGTTGAGTTATATAAAGCATGGGGTTATATATAGAGACCCCATATTTCGACACTTCACCCTAATACCACCGCCCACACCCCCCAAAACTCTTGCTTTGCGGGCCTGTGATCTTCACTATATAGCTGCAATATTGGTGAACGCGACGTTAAACCTTAATTCTCTCTCTCTCTCCCGGTTATCTCCAACAGTGGTGAGCGTGGAGAGGAAGTATTGTTATAAGTTCGCCAGCTGTTTGGGTCCCAAAGCTCCAGGTCACACCGGTCATCTGTCAACTTACGAAGAATGTTGTGTCGCAGCAGAAGGAGCCAAAGCCTGGGGTGTGTCAGTGCAGAACGAATGTACACCTTGCATAGAATTAGGAGGTGAGTGTTCATTAGTTTCAACCCGTGCTATCAATTCCATTAATCAATTATCAATTATGAAGACGGTCACTTCCGGGCTGAGTCTCGTTGTCTGTCACATGACAATTCGTGATTTGCAACTACAGTTCGACTGTACCTCGACTCGGCAATCGAGGAAGAGACGTCACAGATCACCCCAAAAAGCATCACACAGTCGAACAATTCAAGACTCACTTGTCTGAACAAAGCTTGAACAACATACACTTGTTGAAATTTGTAATTCAAATTATATTAATTTTGCATTATAAATCCAACAAGTTAAAATTTTTAATCAGAACCGTGCAGAGTTCGCCCGTTTTCCTACGAAATAGGCTCTCATTTGCAAATTGTCCGGTAATGAGTGAGTGAGTGAGTGAGTGAGTCAGTTCATCCGAATCCTTTCGTCGGCAAAATAAGGAGAACCGTTGACATTAGAACCTTGATTTTTGGCATGAACGTGCATTAGGGGACTGTTACCAGCAAGTTCTAAGCTGACCTACTTTTGATGAAAATTTGGCCTACTTAGGTGAACTATAACATTACGCTTGGACCCCCAAGTCATCTTCCTCATCCTACTTCGTAGGTCCCGTGACGGTTCACACTACTCATGTATGACCTCGAGTTTCTTTCGAATTGTCACCGGCTGAATGCGATTGCCTTTTTAAACACGATTGTATATCTCTGACAGAAACACCTTCTGAATTCATCCGCTTTAAAATGCGGCGCGCAGCATTATGTGCATGACTCGCAGCGTCCGTTACTAATCAGAGCCGAGTTGGGCCAGGAAGTCACAGCTAAACAAATCGTTGTACAGTGTGTTCTTTTCATAATTGAGCACCCAACATTTTTATTCTTCTTTGAGACATGACAGTGTCACTAACGTCACAGGACCTACGAAGTAAGGTAGGCATTAGGACTCCGACGCGAACTCTTGGTAATCCCCTCCCCCCAGTTGAAATCCTGCCTATATTAAGATGGGCACTGCCCAGGTCAGAATCAGCAGTGATTTTCATCAAAAATCACCAGAAATTGTCATCAAAAGCAGGTCAGCTCAGAACTTGCTGGTAACAGTCCCCTAATGCACCTTCATGCCAAAAATCAAGGTTCTAATGTCAATGGTTCTCCTTAATTTGCCGACGAAAGTATTCGGATGGACTGACTGACTGACTGACTCACTCATTACCGGACAATTTGCAAATGAGAGCCTACTTCGTAGGAATATGCTGGATGCATCTCTCGTATGTCTCTCTCCTGTGTCGAGCTAAACCCATAATGACTGAATGTGGCTCATTTTTCTGCACAATGCAGTAAGAGGGTGTTTCACTGACAGTTTAGTAGGATACACACTCTGGCATTGTGAGAATGCGAGAGGGTTACGTCACGGGCCAACCGAACGACATTTCTCCTTACCCGGATCGAGCAAGGCGAAACGTTTTTTTCTTCCTCGCGGTATCTTATTTTCGCGATTTGCCCGTTTTGAAGTTTGCGGCATAGAAATTTCACGATCTTTTAATGTCAACCATATCTCTTCTTCTACTTTCGCCTGCATCTCACGAATCTTTTGGCTTTTGAAAAACGCGAACATTAGGCCTAAATGAACGCGAAAATGACCTATTCCACACTATTTCTGAGTGTCTGTTCTGTATCCACACTAGTAACCTGTATGCCACGGATAGAAGTGGGTACGAAGTGAATAGTTACGGGAATGAGTAACCGTTCCGACCCAAACCGTTCCAAACTGGCTACAATCAGGGGACGGTACTCTTGACTGTCCTGTTTGTCGGACTATTTCTCAGGCCCGGTGCCCTGTATAGTGATATTGAATATTCATATTATCTTTTTTTTTATGTATGACCGTGTCACGGTAAATGAAGGCGAGAGTAGCAAAATGCAGTATATAACCAGCGAATGAAAGGGGAATACTAGTATTCCATATGTACCACCTGTATCTGTATCTGTTTACTTTGAGCGTAGTAATACTGTCATGCGCAATAATGGTCAAGCTGCTACCATTTCTTGCACCAGTCTCGGTACTTGCGAATCGGTTCTAGCAATGTTATAAAAGCACTCTTTGTGCAAAATGTAACAAAACATCTTAGAAAGCTTATCCCTAGGAACAAAGGGAAGTGATCATATATGAAAGATCTTTACTGTCTTTGACTTGTTTGATTTTTGCATTTATTTCAAGGAGTCGCTACTTTTGTCAACCAAACCCACGAGCTGCCTTATTCCACATGTCTGAATTTTGGACCCAACTACTACCGCACACTTGACGGTCGGGAGTACGTGTTTGACGGGAGGTGTAATTATGTCGTAATGGCCGATACAGCCGGATCTTTCACAATCGAGCTCAGTCCTACAAACTGCGAAAAATTCTCCACGTGCCGAAAGGTAACGTTGTTAGATCTGGAATGTTATTAAATCTCATTTGTAAAATATGACGAGAGATCCTGAAGGATCTTGGCGCCCACCATTGTCTGATAATTGTAAGTCTTTTTGTCCATTGTTACTAAGAACAAACAATTGATTTGTTTGCAGAATTTTGAATTCATTTTGAGCGAAAAAGATCGAAAAAAGGATACGGGAAAACACCAATATATTATCTTGATAAGTTTCAGGAGTTTCAAGATTTCTAGAAACTTTACTTGACATGTCGGTTGTTATAGTACAAGTGAAATGAGCAAAGTTAGAGAAGTCTGAAACTGAATGTCAGGAGGATCCTTCGTCTTCGTTTTGTAGTATTTTTTTTGCACGTGTCATCATTGTGTATTGTAAGCAAAGACAAATCTTTTTGGCAATTTGGCATGAGCTATGAAACATACGTAGGCCTACCTAAGATTTTATAATTAGGAACGAATGCTAATTCTGTTCTGCTTACTGGGCTACTTTAAGATATCTCTTTTGAGATACCATGCTCTAAAATAGCAAGGTGGTACCGATACACAACTTAATACTGAAGGGATACGGTCCCTGCAGTTATGTTGAAACTTTGAAAGTGTCTGAATCCTGATTATCTCCGTTGGATCGAAACACTCAGTACCGATAGTCTACAGTTGTCGAGTTGTGACGTTGAGTCACACGAGTGACATCCCTCATGTAGCCGACCCATCGGCAGAGGAAACGGTGGGGCAGTTCACTTGCAACAGCATGGACTAAAGTAAACATTTTACATTGAAGAAATACATTTTAATTCGGAATCATTTGAACTCCTTGATATAGATGGTGGAAGTATGGATATTCTCTATACTCAATATATAGAATATGCCCCACCGTTTGATCCGCTGACTGTTATGATGCAACGTCACAACTCGGGAATACCTTATTAATTTGAAGCGTAACTTTGATTTTTGAATTGGACCACAAAAAGATATCTTGCACAACTAGGCCCCATGTGGGACCGGTGTACCAAATTTCAGAAAGATCCATGAATTAGTTCCTGAGAAATCGCGATAATGGTTCAAGGGGAAATCCAAGATGGCCGCCTGGTGGCCATATTGGATTTTCGAATCTGACCAAAAAAGGTATCTTGCACAACTAGACCCCAAGGGAAACCTGTGAACCAAATTTTAGAAAGATCCATGCAGTAGTTCCTGAGAAATCGCGGTAACAAGGTTTCATGGGGAAATCCAAGATGGCCGCCTGGTGGCCATATTGGATTTTCGAATCGGACCAGCAAAGGTAGCTTGCACAACTAGACCCCAAGGGAAACCTGTGTACCGAATTTGAGAAAGATCCATACAATACTTTCTGAGAAATGACAATAACAAAGTTTCATGGGGAAATCCAAGATGGCTGCCTGGTGGCCATATTGGATTTTCGAATCGGACCAGAAAAAGATATCTTGCTCAACTAGACCCCAAGGAGAACCTGTGTACCAAATTTGAGAAAGATCCATGCAGTAGTTCCTGAGTAATCGCGATAACAAGCTTTCATGGGGAAATCCAAGATGGCCGCCTTGTGGCCATATTGGATTTTCGAATCGGACCAGCAAAGGTAGCTTGCACAACTAGACCCCAAGGGAAACCTGTGTACCGAATTTGAGAAAGATCCATGCAGTTGTTCCCGAGAAATCGCGATAACAAGGTTTCATGGGGAAATCCAAGATGGCGCCTTGGGGCCATATTGGATTTTCGAATCGGACCATAAAAGGTATCTTGCACAACTAGACCCCAGGGGGAACCTGTGTACCAAATTTGAGAAAGATCCATGAGGTAGTTCCTGAGAAATCGCGATAACAAGAATTGTTTACGGACGGACGGACTGACGGACGGACGACGGACGAAAAGTGATTCGAACAGCCCACCATCTGGTGATGATGGGCTAAAAAGGTAATTTGTGAAATCGTTTTTTTAACCATTGGTCTACTTGTGTAACGGGAGACACGCACCCAGCGCTTGTACTAGCGCTTGTAATGGGAATTTCCCTTTAGGTCAGTCGGTAGAGCGCTAGATTCGTAAGCCAAAGGTTGAGCAGTCGAATCCCGGTCGGGTTTTTCATCGTCCGACACTGGTGCCGTGAACACAGGTTCATGGAACGTGCGGCTCGGGACCAGAGAACGTGGGTTAATTTCGGAAGGGGAGAGGATTCAGGTTGGGAGGGGTGTAACGGAAGACGAATCATTCAGATCTTGTACTACCTTGTAGCTAGTGGGAACTTTCCTTTAGCTCAATAGGCAGAGCTAGATTGGTACGCGAGATGTTGACTGATCGAATTCCGGTCGGGCTTCTCCTCGTTCTTTACAATTGTAGGGTGAAAACATATACACTGAACCATAAAGGGGGTAGAAAAATAGTTCTTCAAATCATCTTTAATATTTCTTTAAAATAGCGACTGCTGGTTCACTTCTCCTCGCATGACATATCTTGATGATTCATTGCAACTCTCTGCCCACGTGACCAGGTTGTGCTGCTCTCTACTGGGCACCTCAGGCTATTCACAATGCCCATTGCTTAGGATGTACAACATTTTACATGGCCAATGATCAATGGTTCCAACATCAGTATGCCCAATGCCCGCACTTTTCGCAATTCTTACAAGATGAGTAGCCAGGCTTTACGACTCTTTGTTTATAATGGTCAACGACCTAGAGTTCACTTCTTCTCACAATATCAAAATGGTCAAGCTTTACAGCTCTTCGTACCTCCCATGTCTGTAAGAAACTGCCTGCTATTCACAGGTATTTACAGTATAGACCAGTGATCTCAAATTCTATCCAATGGCTGACATTTTGTTCTCAAATCCAATCAGAATCTTAGTGTTGCTACTTTTCGGCAGTTACTGTTCTATATCCGTTTGTGTTCGAATTCGAAATGGTAGACTCAAACTATCCTTTACTTTCACAGTAAAGGACAGAAGCCTCGTCTATTTATCATGTATACGTCGCTAGGATTCACAGCTATTGGGCACCAGACCACTATTAATTTTGTTACTTGTTACGTGTTAGCATAAAAAATCACAAAAAAATTCAGAAAACTACCGATGCATAAATCTTGGCATGACAATATTCACCATGTGGGACACTAACTGTGAAAGTCTTGACAGATGTTGACCATGGAAATTTCAAATTTCCGCCACTGACAGCTGATTGGTGCTACAGAATGTCATTCAGTTTGTAAACAGGAAGCCTTTTCACCCCTCACTGATCATGTCTCCATCCACCATGCTTTTCCCAAAGTGGCCCAAATCAACACCAGGAAGTACAGTTTGAAGCCTCATCTGCAAGCTGAAATATCACATGTATCAGAAATGCTGAAAAATCGCAGCTCATAAAATCCATAAAGATTTGCTCTCAAATTTCTAAACAATGTAGGTCGTGGGCACTGCCCCGGAAGTGATTAACTCCGGTCTGATGCCTGTCAGGGATGGAACCATTGTTAAAATAAAGAATGCTCTCATCTGAACAAACCATACCCATCCCCAAACTATCTTGAGAAGGTGCAGATAAAACTATGCACAGATAGAGATTTTACTGCCTATATACCAAGGGTATCCCCTTTATAATTTTCCCTCAGTTTGCCCCATATGACTTAAGACTGAGGTACAAGTAAAAAGTACAATATCTCACTAACCTGTACATATTTTTCCATCTGGTAAAAAGCACCAAGTGGACAATCCTTCTGCCTATGACAAGAAGTATAAAGCATTAACTAGATATCTTAAACACTATTTTAAATTATTTTTTTTTAGCCCACCATCACCATATGGTGGGCTGTTCAAATCATTTTTCATCCGTGGTCCGTCGTCCGTCGTCCGTCAGTCAGTCCGGACGTCAGTCCGTCCGTCCGTCCGTCCGTAAACAATTCTTGTTATCGCGATTTCTCAGGAACTACTGCATGGATCTTTCTCAAATTTGGTACACAGGTTCCCCTTGGGGTCTAGTTGTGCAAGATAACTTTTATGGTCCGATTCGAAAATCCAATATGGCCACAAGGCGGCCATCTTGGATTTCCCCATGAAACCTTGTTATCGCGATTTCTCAGGAACATCTGCTTGGATCTTTCTCAAATTTGGTACACAGGTTCCCCTTGGGGTCTAGTTGCGCAACATACCTTTTCTGGCCCGATTCGAAAATCCAATATGGCCACCAGGCAGCCATCTTGGATTTCCCCATGAAACCTTATTATCGCGATTTCTCAGGAACTGCCTCATGGATCTTTCTCAAATTTGGTACACAGGTTCCCCTTGGAGTCTAGTTGTGCAAGATACCTTTTCTGGTCCGATTCGAAAATCCAATATGCCCACCAAGCAGCCATCTTGGATTTCCCCATGAAACCTTGTTATCGCGATTTCTCAGAAACTACTGCATGGATCTTTCTCAAATTTGGTACACAGGTTCCCCTTGGGGTGTAGTTGTGCAAGATACCTTTTCTGGTCCGATTGGAAAATCCAATATGGCCACAAGGCAGCCATCTTGGATTTCCCATGAAACTTTGTTATCACGATTTCTCAGGAACTACTGCATGGATCTTTCTCAAATTTGGTACACAGGTTCCCCTTGGGTTGTCGTTGTGCAGGATACCTTTTCCGGTCCGATTCGAAAATCCAATATGGCCACCAGGCAGCCATCTTGGATTTCCCCATGAAACTTTGTTATTGTCATTTCTCAGGTACTAATGCATGGATCTTTCTCAAATTTGGTACACAGGTTCCCCTTAGGGTCTAGTTGTGCAAGATACCTTTTTCGGTCCGAATCGAAAATCCAATATGGCCGCCAGGCGGCCATCTTAGATTTCCCCATGAAACTTTGTTATCGTGATTTTTCAGGAAGTATTGCATGGATCTTTGTCAAATTTGGTACACAGGTTCCCCTTGTGGTCCAGTTGTGCAAGATACCTTTTCTGGTCCGATTCCAAAATCCAATATGTCCATCAGACGGCCATCTTGGATTTCCCCATGAAACTTTGTTATTGCGATTTCTCAGGAACTACTGCATGGATCTTTGTCAAATTTGGTACACAGGTTCCCCTTGTGGTCTAGTTGTTCAAGATACTTGTTTTCTTTCCGATTCGAAAATCCAAAATGGCCACCAGGTGGCCATCTTGGATCTCCCCATGCAACTTTGTTATCGTGATTTCTCAGGAAGTACTTCATGGATCTTTCTCAAATTTGGTACATAGGTTCGTCTTGCGGGCTAGTTGTGCAAAATACCCTTTTTGGTCCCATTCGTAAATCCAATATGGCCACCAGGCGCCCATCTTGGATTTCCCCATGAAACTTTGTTATCGTGATTTCTCAAGAAGTACTGCATGAATCTTCCTCAAATTTGGCATACAGGTTCCCCTTGTGGTCCAGTTGTGCAAGGTACCTTTTTTTGGTCCGATTCGAAAATCCAATATGGCTGCCAGATGGCCATCTTGAATTTCCCCTTGAAACATTGTTATCGTAAATTCTCAGGAACTGCTTAATGGATCTTTCTGAAATTTTGTACACAGGTCCCACATGGGCCTAATTGTGCAAGATACCTTTTTTTGGTCCGATTCGAAAATCCAAGTTACACTTCGAATTAATACGGTATTCCCGAGTTGTGACGTTGCATCACACGAGTCGGCGGATCAAACGGTGGGACATATTCTATATAGTGACTATAGAGAATACCCATACCTTCACCTGCCATATCAAGAGGTTCAAATAATTCGGAATTAAACTGTATTTCTTCAAATTTTAAATCGGTTTTCTTTAATCCAGTGAACTGCCCCACTGTTTCGTCTACCGACGGGTCGGCTACATGAAGGGACGCCACTCTTGTGACACAACGTTACAACTCGACAACTGTAGACTACTGCGTGTTTCGATCCAAGGGAGATAATCAGGATTCAGACACTTTCGAAATTTCAACATTACTGCGCGGATCCCTTCAGTATTAAGTATTGTACCATCTTTTTTCGAGCATGGTATCTTAAAAGAGATATCTCAAACTAGCCCAGTAAACGGAACAGAATTCGTTCTTAATTATAAAATCTTAAGTATGTTTCATAGCTCATGCCAAAGTGTCAAAAATATTTGTCTTCGCTTCCAGTACCCAATGATGACGCGTGCAAAAAAAAAATACTACAAAACGAAGACGAAGGATCTTCCGGACATTCACTTTCAGACTAACTTTTCTCTTGTACTATAACAACCGACATAAGTACAGTTTCTAGAAATCTTGAAACTCCTTAAACTTAGAAAGATGATATCTTGGTGTTTTCCAGTGTCCCTTTTTCGATCTTTTTAGCTCAGATTCGAAATTCTGTAAACAAAATTACAAATCAATCGTTTGTTCTTAGTAAAAATGGACAAAAAGATCCTCTTGTCATTAGCTTACAATTATCGGACAATGGTGGGCGCCAAGATCCTTCAGGATCTCTCGTATTATTTTAATTCATTTTTCATGAAATTTTTCAAATTAAAAGTTAAAAATAAAGAAAAATTAAATTCAAAATGTGACAAAACATAATTTGTTTACAAGCTGCTCATTTAGACTACATTTGGTAAAAATTTCCTTCATGGCAGTGGTTAACTTCCCCGTGTAATCAGTGGGTCATCCCAGTAATCTATCATATGTGATTTAAATTTGATGTTGATACAAAGATCAAAGACATGCATAATCCTGTAATAATTGACAGCAATATACACAAATGTGTACACAACACATACCAAAATATAACACAGAGGTGTTTATGGTATGCACAACTCCCATATAGAGAATATATGTCAGTTCAATTGGATGGATCTACATCTCATTAAGATCTTACTGGCAGTAATTAGTAAGATGCACGTATTACTTGTACACAGTTATTATTACTGAGAAAACTCCTAAATAACATTGAGGAATATATTCTGTGTCAGATTTCAAGTCCATGAATGCAATGTCTGCCAACAGGCAACACTTGTCAAAACACAACATAGAAGAAAAAAGGAATAAAATTCAATGACAACATATCTGATGGTCATTTGTTGATCTCTGCTACATTAACAACCATGAAAGATGAGGACAGCTGGAAGTTGACTCACTTAAACTGTTTACTGTTTGGTGAAACATTAAAGTGGCAACTAAAGAGAGCAAGGCCTATTATCCAACAGAGTTGGAGGCCATACCTCTGAGTCACACCATGCGAAATTCCCAGAGAAACTATTTGATGTGTGTGTGTGGGGTGGGTGGGGGAGTGGGGCTTGCTAATATTTGGTGGCTGTAATCCATGTTCCTTGCTACCCACATGATCTCTGATATGAATATGAAAGAAAATTACAAACTTATAATTCTGGAGATAGTGAAAATGAAACGAAAAGAAAGTATGTGCTATGATGCAACTGCGACTGACAATAGACACACAAAAATGTGAACCATCAACAGTCAGATTAATTGTTGACTCAGTTAATCAGATTTAATTTGTCTCGTTAAAGTTACAAACGCAAAAGGCATTTTAGAAATTCTTTGTGTGTGGAACAAACATCTAAGTTTTTACAGGTGATATGATTATTATTAATTTCATTTCATTAATTTAGACTGATATAAAGTGGATTTATGCATAAATGATTGAAGCATTGAAGATTTGAACTGAGGTCTAGATTTTGAAAAAAGCATGTAATTGTATCTATGTGAGTTTCCTTTCTTCCATTTACATTTTATTTTATCTTGAAAGTTAATTTGCTCATAATTACCAGCTGTGTTAAGTGGACCTCGTCATATTTGGCATTGACTATTTGTCCCTAGTACTGCCAAATCAGTGATTTTTTGCCTGTATTTGCTCCAGGTCTCAATTATGTCGCGGAAATGGCATAAGAATACAAGAGATGTTACCCAGCATTATCAGTATGATGTTTATTTCAACCACATTTGCCAAGATTTTTTTTTTTAATAATTAAAAAATTGATTAAAATTAATTATAAAATTTATTTTATTTTATTAATAATTTAATAACATAAATTTGAAACAACCCTAATATTGGAAAAAATTGGGCTGATCAAGTCAAAACTATAGCCGCAGTGACGATTTAAAGTTCTCTGGTCAAATGTGAAAATGTCAGGTGACAGGCACCAGACCACTATTAATTTTGTTACTTGTTATGTATTAGAATAAAAAATCACAAAAAATCAGAAAACTACCGATGCATAAATCCACTTGGCATGACAATATTCGCCTAGTGGGACACTAACTGTGAAAGTCTTGACAGATGTTTACCATGGAAATTTCAAATTTCCGCCACTGACCGCTGATTGGTGCTACAGAATGGCATTCAATTTGTAAACAGGGAGCCTTCTCACCCCTCACTGATCATGTCTCCACCCACCATGCTTTCCCCAAAGTAGCCCAAATCAACACCAGGAAGTACAGTTTGAAGCCTCATCTGCAAGTTGAAATACCACATGTATCAGAAATGCTGAAAAATCGCAGCTCATAAAATCCATAAAGATCTGCTCTCAAATTTCTAAACAATGTAGGTCGTGGGCACTGACCCGGAAGTGATTAACTCCGGTCTGGTGCCATTGACAATTATTCAGTGATCAGAGGAGATAACTCTTTATCGTGCCCACGTGGTCAGGGCTTGCAGTGATTTACACGGTAAAATTCACGTATATTTTACATCTGTGTGAAAATTTACATGAGTGAGTTGATCCATTGAGATATATTAGGAAAAATTCGACTATGGTATGCAAAATTTTACTCGAATTGGGTGATCTTTTTGCCATGGTACAGCTCAATTTATTAGAAATAACATGGAAATGAATAATCTACCATATGACTGTACAGGAATGCATCCCTCGGCACCTAACGTTTCAGACCCGAGAATACGCTGGATTCTCGGACGCCAGCGTTTTCTCGGACGAAACCTTAGTATTTCAGCCGCGCTTTTATTGCAGATTACAACACATATAAGGGAAATGGGAAGAGGTGCCGACATACTGACAGAGTCACATGACTTCACAGTATAGTCTTCTGGTTAACCTATTCTAAAGCACATACCAAGAATCTAACGATTCGCGATATGTGTTGTATCTCAGGCACGCTTTTATTGTACCTGTTCATGTGGCAACTTGGATGATATGACCACACGATCCCTAGCACCGGCATAAGCGGTATTAGATACAAATCCAGAGAGCTGTGATGGAAATGCTCTGACAACTCGCATATTGGTAATTGATGAGCTGTTTCGCTGTGACAACTCATAGACTGGGAATTGGTGAGCTGTAACGTCGTCAGATGAAAATGACGGCATTTAACACAGACTAGTCTGTAAGGCCCGACGTCGACCCAGCATCAACTTCCCACAAATGCCAACATATATCAAAGACCAAAAGGTCTGTACAGGGGGTGGGCCTCGGGGACGAAACGTCCACCAGCAGAATCTCGCCATATACAGGAAAAAATTACAACACATATAAGGGAAGTGGGAAGAGGTGCCGACATACTGACTGCGTCACATGACTTCACAGAATAGTCTTCTGGTTAACCTATTCTAAAGCACATACCAAGAATCTAACGATTCGTGATATGTGTTGTATCTCAGGTACGCTTTTATTGTACCTGTTCATGTGGCAACTTGGATGATATGACCACATGGCCCCTAGCACCGGCATAAGTGGTATTAGATACAAATCTAGAGAGCTATGATGAAAATGCTCTGACAACTCGTATATTGGTAATTGGCGAGCTGTTTCGCTGTGACAACTCGAACATTGGAGATTGGTGAGCTGTATCGTCGTCAGATGAAAATGAGGGCATTTAACACAAAAGACTAGTCTGTAAGGCCCGATGTCGACCCAGCATCAACTTCCCACAAATACCAACATATATCAAAGACCAAAAGGTCTGTACAGGGAGCGGGCCTCGGGGACGAAACGTCCACCAGCAGAATCTCGCCATATACAGGTAAAAATTACAGCACATATAAGGGAAGTGGGAAGAGGTGCCGACATACTGACAGAGCCACATGACTGCACAGTATAGTCTTCTGGTTAACCTATTCTAAAGCACATACCAAGAAGCTAACGATTCGTGATATGTGTTGTATCTCAGGCACGCTTTTATTGTACCTGTTAATGTGTTCATGTGGAGACTATGAAGTATCCACACGGCCCCTAGCACCGGCTTTGCGGAATTAGATAAGCTAGCTCGGGAGCTGTGATGACAGACTGTGAGAAATATTCAATTTTGTGGTTATTTTCTCCTTTTCTATATCATTTCTGCGTTGATCTCAGACAAGGGATTACCATAATATGATATGGTGGACCCCGACTTTTATTTTATTTTTAATTCATGCATGTGAAACTTTACACTGAAATTAAGCAGAAGACAGTTAACCTCCGGCATTTTGAATTTACGGCAATTTGTTATTCACCTTTGTTAAAAGACGGAGCTAATGGGAATCAGGAACAAACCAGACACGTTAGAATATTCACAACCAATTTTAAAATACTAACAATTACGGTACATGTCGATAAAAATTTGTGCACCGAACAGGTGCAAACAACAACTGCCGAAAAGCGACCAATTCTGTCTAGATTTAGACCCAATTTGACAGAAATGTTAGACGCCACCTGTCCGTCGTCATGGAAAAAGGGGAGATAACCAATATAGATCAGTCTCCACCTTAATCTATTTTAGTTGATTTGCTAATATACTTACCATTGTTCAATTTCGCAGGTATTGAGGATGATATTTGACGGTATCTTCGTCCTGAGCGTGGAAGGATTTGACATTAAACTGAATGATGTAACGTTCCCTTATGAGGATATTGTGGCTGGACGAGAAATTCCTGGTGAGTAGAGGCGTCCGATCCGGCATTCATTAAAAAAATAGTTTTCCCGTCAATAAATGAAAGACCGTTTTCGTACGACAGTTACCATTAATAGGACAGTCGCGAGGTCGAGCTCTCTAACGACAAAAGGCGCGAAAAGACGTCATGGTCCATGTGACGTCACGCCAAGGTTAGGCAATGAACCATTTCTTAGCAATGGAAATATTTGAATATTTTATTCAGTCGCGAGATCGAGCTCTCTAACGACAATAGGCGCGAAAAGACGTCATGGTCCATGTGACGTCTCGCCGAGGTTATGCAACGAACCATTTCTTAACAATGGAAATATTGTAATATTATTCAGTTCCAAGATCGAACTCTCTAACGACAAAAGGCGCGAAAAGACGTCATGATCCATGTGACGTCACGCCAAGGTTAGGCAATGAACCATTTCTTAACAATGGAATATTTGAATATTTCATTCAGTCCCGAGATCGAGCTCTCCAACGCCAAAAGGCGCGAAAAGACGTCATGGTCCATGTTACCTCTCGCCGAGGTTATGCAAGGAACCATTTTTTAACAATGGAAATGTTGTATTATTTTATTCTCGGAGATTTACAGGCGATGACTTCTGTTTGCGAATGTCTATTTAACTCCCACACAATAACATCTTCAAAGTTGTTTGGATTTTCGATATTTTGAAGGCCACAGTTATCATTATTTCCCCGATTTTGCAGTGTTAATGTTAAAGCTTTGCCCGGTGCCTAACCTTGACCCAAATGACATCGTTTGACGCCTTCCAAGGCTAAAGAGTCTATCTCGGGACTATCCTATTCCAAATATGCATAAAATGGGAATTCAAAAAAAACACAAGATGGTTACCCGCAAGAGTGATGCAGTCAAGAGTTTTCAATGATGACAGTAATCACATGTTAGTTCATTGCAAGAGCAGCCGTTCAAGGTGCAGCAGATTTCAGATGGTGATAACAGTGGAAATCTCCATGAATAAAGTGACAAATAGCTGTCTCACGTGACCTATGGTAGGGCCAGACTGCCCAGGAAGTGATGAAAAACTTTCCCGCCCGTTCATCATAATTAGGAAACTAATACGCTGAATTAAGTATATAAAAAAAATGCACACTGGTCCAAATTCAGTACATCCAGTAATCAGGTTAGGGCGATCCCGCTCTCTAAAATGGAGGTAAAAATGGTCGTTTTTGCTCAATAACTTTTGATTCCTTCTTAACCAATGCATCAAAATTTCAGGCGCATTGATTTATCTATTGTTCCATGTCATAAAATTAATTTGCCATTTGAAGAACCAACCAATGTGGCTTAAACAGCGCGAAGGATGTTTGGCCTATTATTATGCAAATTAGATGATGACAATTAACTTTTTTACTACCATTCAATGCGGACAGATATGTCTGTATGCGCCTCAAGAGGATTTTGCTGAATTCATTATGTGAACTGATTTATTGAGCGAAAACGACCCATTTTACCTTCATTTTAGAGAGCGGGATTCCCCATACCTGGTAATACAGGATCATATCTTTTGATATCTCTGACTGACATTCTGGCCCTATGAAAACCTTAGACTGTACGACTCTCTGTTAAATCAAGATATTTACAGACAGTGTCAGGGTACTGTTCCAGCTGTCTCCCCTTCAGTGATTGGCCATTCGATCCCGCCATTTTAAACTAAGACGAGCATTCTCATTGGATCACTATTTATAAGAGCCACCCCAATCTTCATACACAACCACGTGCCTGTCTCAGTTGACCGATGACATAGCGCGGCCTCGTTTTCGATTTCAAAATCTGCCGTCTAGCTGGGAAAATGTTGTTGTTGTTGCTGCATCAGCCAGACATTGGCCCTCCGAAGCAGGGCCCAATTGCTATAGGCTAATCAAAACCTCTATGTATGGACTAAATGAATCTTCGCACGCAGAAGAGTTTCAATTTCTCTGGTACTGCACTGTAACAAAAAAAGAAGAGAAAAGATATAATGATTTTCCTATCGTGAATTCTGTGTCATAGCAGACCAATATTATTTTATTTAAGGTGGAGCCTGACACTTCAGGCACTGGTCCTAATACTTTTCCAATGGACAAAACAAAATTCCGCTTGAATAATCTCATCTTTGGTCTGGTGGAAGTATATGTTATATTTAATCAACTACAGATTTTTGTGCATTAGAGAGTGACTGTCATATTTCCCCTGTCATTAATCCTAGAGAAATGTTCCCCATGTTGATGGGCATCCATATAGTATGACGTGATATGGTAAACCCCGATTTTCATTTCAATTGTTCGTAACAGTACTAATGCAGATAAATTGTTTCCAGGTCGGTGTTTTTCTAGGTTTCTTGCATTTACCAGGGTACCCCATGTTAAGGCGTTTACTCCATCTGACGTCCATGATGCTCATCCATTAACTTCAGATGAGTTGTTTGAGTTGATCTGTCATCACATCTCCCGAGCTAGCGAGATACAAAGCGTAGATCCAGAGATCCTATGCAAAAGCTATAAAGACCCAGAGATCCTATGCACAAGTTGTAAAGCTTAGCATCAGAAATCCTACACACAGGCTACAAAGCGTAGCGCTAGAGATCTTACATACAGGCTACAAATCACACACAGAACCATAAATCAATAGATCCTAAACACAAAGTACAAAGTGTGGCGCCAGAGATCCTACAGCCCAGATAGCAAGCCAGCAATCGCCCAACAGTGGCACCGATGTCGGTCCACCAGAGGTTTTGCCCACTGGAAATTTGCCGATCCGTTATCAACATCGGCTTGCCTATGTTGGTCCTGCTGAAGTCCATTTTTGGCTCTTTAACAACCACGTGCTAGATTTGAGCCTATGGTGGACCAATAGTGGAAAATGGTTGGCAAACCGATGTTGACAACGGAACGACAAACATCCACTGAGCAAACCCTCTGGTGTGCCGACATCCTTGCTGTTTGGGGACCGTTGCTGGTCCATAATCAGCTTGCTAGCTGGGAGGTTATGCGCGTATTTTTATGATGACCGAAATTAATATGTTGAAGTGTTTGTGCTTGTCGAATCAATTTACACAAGAATGTTTTGTGTGACCTTCATTGAGATTTCTCTGTTCAACAATGCCCATGTGTATTTATAACGACAGGCTCTGGTGTATCGATTGGGAAACTGGGCGAGTACGTGGAGATCAAGTCAAGTCGAGGGATCCGGATAAAAACGGATGGCAAAACTGTCTATTTCACTGCCGAGAAGAGACTGGAGGGGGCTGGATTAAGGGGACTGTGCGGCAATTTCGACGGACAAGCAAGCAGTAAGTAAGCTCATTTGAAACAAAATGAAAGCTGCGCTTGAATTCCATAATCCCTCAAGAATTTGTAGTAGGAATTAGAATGGCCCTGAAATAGATGATAGTCGAATGAAGCACATTATACATGTACTTTCAGCCTGCATGCGACTAGATATGAAAAGTTACCTGGTATAAGATGGATCTAATCTCTCGTCACAAAAAAAGTAACGACTTTCCATATATTAAGTAGTTAAGTTGAAGTGAGTAGCCGGGTGCAACGCTAGCATTACGTTGTCACATAACGATTCTGTATTTTAGTAAACTTTTATGGTTGCCTATGGTCGAAAATGCTGATTCCGACTTTCAGAGTGATATACCCGTTTGATTGATGAATGATTGATTTGCGTTTGATTGATGCGGTATTGGTACGTACAGTGGTGGTAAGAAGTGATATTCACTCGGGGACACGATACCCGTTCATAGTAACTTGGGTTACCCTCTTAGGTTTTCTTTAATTACATCGCAACTAAGGGATTATACCAGGTATTTGATATATGTATCGACAGGTACGGATCCAGGTTATTCAATTGGATGAAACATTTCACATTTAGGGCAATACAAGTTGAAATATTCGAGGTTAATTGAAGCGATTTTAAAAATAGGCCTTTGTTTTAAGTTGTTTTAAGTTTTTCTCCAAAATGTTTTAAATCTTGGCCTATACATTCCAGACATTTCAAATCCTACAATGGTATTTCAGATTTTCTAATTCCGTTTAGGAAGGAATTTTATTGACTTTTATTGACGTAATTGATGTCATTGCAATTTAAACATTCATATATTCAAAACGAGTAAAAACAATATGTGATCTGAGAGACCATAATGTACATTGGTATGTGTGGATCACGTAGTTCAAATTTCCGAAGTGTTGATTAGATAGCTTAGAAGTTATTAGAAAGCAAATCTACACAAACGGAGAAGGTATCAAACGCCGTGATTAGTGAGCTATAATTCACGGGACATTGTTTCTTGTAATTTACGAAAGACATGCATGTGTCAATTATAATTTTTTTGTCGGTTCCGTACATGGAATTTACGAGACAGTTTATCATGCAGTGTTGGCCCTTGTAACATCGGTAACGCTCCCGGCCTCCCTCAGCGGATCAGGTGTTGATACGATTTCAATCTTCTTTCCATATAAGGAGGAGGAAGGGGGAGGGATTTGGCTTAATGTCACACTCATGGTTGTTTCACTCATATGGGGACAGTCAGTTTGGATGGCGGTTTTCCATATAAAACTTCAGTATCGTTGTTTCATGTACCTTGGCTCAATTACATAGGGAGACATCAAGTATACCCGTGTTCGAGTATACAAAGGTCATTGATCCTGTATAAAGTAATAATAATCACGGGTGTGTCGCTTATATCCCATGCCCAATAATATTGGCGAATGATAACGTGCACACACCCCCATGACCATACAAGGCATTGTTGACCTTTATGCCAGTGAACACGAATACATTATGTCTGTCTCCCCATGTAACTGAGCCGCGGAACATGAAACAGCAGTATACTGAAGTTTTATATGGAGAAAATTACAAAGTTATTTTCGTGATATATTATCAATATCATGAAGTAATGGTGGTCATTTTTAGTTCAGTTTGTTATACACGCTGCAAAAAGGCAATATATGCAAAGTTAACTATTGATTCTTGAGAAACTTCAAAGTAGACGACTAATTAAAATGGACAAACATCAGTACGTGTTGAATCTCTTTGCGGAAAGTGAAAGTTTGACGACGAAAATCTCATATAGTATATAACTTTTTCCCGTAGATTATTTTGATATATGAACGGAAATGTTTTGGACAATATAAAGACTCAACAGACTAGGGAGATCCCGCTCTCTAAAATGGAGGTAAAAAGTGTCGTTTTTGCTCAATAAATCATGCAGTTTACGAAATGAATTCAGCAAAATCCTCATGATACCCGCACAGACATATATATTCCCATCGAATGGTAATAAAAGAAAAATAAATTGTCATATATCTCATTTGCATAATAATAGGCCGAATATTTTTCACGATATTCAAACAACAATGACTGGTTCTTCAAATGGCAAATTAATTTTAGGACATGGATCACCAGATAAATCAATGTACCTGAACTTTTGGAGCATTTGTTAAGGATTTCCGCTGCTGGTAAATTAAAATAATTAACTTTTTGTATAATTTGTGTCTTTGCATTCTTAATTGTGTAATATGAGGAAAAACAAAGAAAATATATAGGTTGGTGTGCATTTTTTAGCTGTAGGCAACATTAAGGGGACTGACCCATTTCATAACCCAGAAAACATAGAGAATAGTCCTAGTTTTGAAGCATATTCATGAAAAATTCATATAATTAGTAACTTTTTCTTATGTTCTAACTGTTTGCAGATAATCACAATGTCTGTCAGAATTTATCAAATTGGATGGGTGTTGCTGTGCAAAATTCTCAGCTAAAAGGCCTTTAATTAAAGGAAATCCCTATCTCTTAACTTAGGAAAGGGAGATAACCCAATAGGAAAAACAGGCAAAATGGCAGCCAAAGTCAGAAATCACCAGCGGACATCCTTAAGAAGGAATCAAAAGTTACCAATTAGTCTGGGAGCCAAGTTGAAAAAAGGGCCTTACTTTAGAAATTTGTTCACCCCACCGGCAAGATAATTTTCATCTTTACCATGAATTTCTATGACCATTGCTGGTATCAACCAGGGTGGATGTAGACTTTTAAAGTGGTGCAGATTTTTTTTATTGCTGACGAAATGACACCCTATAGATATTCGTTTTGTTCCACCGAAAAAGGGGGTAGGTGACTTCAAACAACCCATTCTTTCTTAGTTATACCCCAATCGGTCTGCGCTATAGTACATATTATTCATCAATAATGGCAGAGTTATATAATATCATGATTTGTTTATGTAATCGAATCATGTGGCGTCACGTGGGGACTATATCCAAATGTCACCTGAAAAAAATACTCCCTTTCAAAAAGGGGGTATATGTATTTGAATTGCTATATATCTCTCAACACTGATCCCATCTATCTAAACATCATTATTTGTTGTTCAATGCTGCGCAGCGCATTTTTTTAATACCTAAGGTCGTAGTTGTCTTCTAATCCTATGGTACAATTGGGGTGTAAAACTCAAATGTTATCTGAACAAAACAAATCACCCAATTTAAGAAGGGGGCATGTGTGAATAAATTGACATATCCTTCTTATTAATAACTGTAAGTGTCTGGAATTTATTATATTGTATTTATTATATATGCCAGATTTATATACAATCAGGATTTGGTTTTGTATCTCAATGTATGACATCATTGAGAGGCCGTATCCAAATATCAACTTGAAAAAAATATTCTTTTTCAGAGAAGGGGGTTCGTGTACTTCAATGGCCGTAATTCACTTTTGAAATAATCCAATCTTTCTAAACATTGTCATATACAGTTCATCATTTTGCGTAGTGTTTATTATTATCACAGGTGTTTTTTGTATCCCTGTTGTACGATGTCGGTTGGAGGTAATATTCACGCGTCAATTGAACAAAAAATGAACCCTCTGAAAGACGGATCTATATGTAATTAAAGATTTATATCCCCATTAAATATTGTCTAATCTGTCTAAAATTCATTTCCGACTACTCCGCACTATTGACAGAGTAATGTAGTGTCAGCATTTGTTGGCTTGTTTGTTTGTTTTTATTTCAACCGTGACAACAAATAGGGGCCATATCAGAATTACTGATATGAATAAATACTCCTCTTGCAAAGAGGATATGGATATAATTACATTCTAATGATTATTGATTCAGTGTGTCTAAACATTAACCAATATTCAGAATTGATCAGTATGAGTAAAAGTAAAAGTGTTCTTGTATATTAACCGTATGATATCACATGGTCTGTATTCAATTTACAAATGAACACAAATAAATAGGTAGTATATTCAGTCCAGTTTCATAGTTCGAGTCTACAACGTCAGAAGATTAATAGCAGGTAGAATTGAGTGTACCTGGCTGTTAAAGACAATCATCTCCGAGCTGATGAGCTAATTAAAAGGTTGGTGACCTAAAGTACCTTCTCAGACTGATCACGTGGATAATGCATTGAAAAGAACTTTGCTAATCACAGAAGAGCAAAGTGATACGATATAAATCACTCATGCGTGATAGATGAGTAGCTTCAGTACAGAGTGGCTTATCTGCTGGAGTTACTCAATTATAGTAGTTGGAAGTCCCTTAGAACAGCAGTAATAACCGCAAAGCAACTGCTTCTTTAATATATATGTATTTTTCCAAAAAGCGAACATCAAACTCTCTCTACAACACATCATACCGGAAACTTTTTATCCTGGTTTATTTTGAACATATTACAACTATACTTCGTGCAAAAGATCCGGGATTACACGTTTAAATGGCCAGACGCACATATCACGCTTACCATGGAGCGTTTCGCGGAACTTGAATACACATCTAACTCTCTCCCATCTCATATTATCAGACTTGACCCCCTCCCCGTCCCCAGCGTAACCACCTTTCGCTGATTTCAAGAAGGGGGGGAAATACTAGAAGCATAAGTCACGTCATTCATACTTTTTAGGAAATAATCGAGCTATTCGTTTAGCACTTCGCACATTCATAGCTCGATATTGAGCACCCAATCAGCTACGTTTTGAAGCTACATATAAGTCTGGTTGGTTACAGTCAGTCGCAGTCAGCGGATGGTAGACCGTAATTAAGGACAGAAGGTTAGTATTGACACTTGAAGAATGGAGTCGGTTTACATCATCAAGAGTCATTTCAGCATCATTATTAATTAAATGACATGTTGAGGTAATATGACTTGCCTTTTGCAAATTGTTATCACATGCTAAGCACAATGATGAATATACTTGTCGCAATCAAGGCTGAATGCACCAAAGTTTCCGTTTTAATCGTTTTGGAATATAAAATCGTGCACTAATAATCAGAGATAAAATGAATATGACAGGGAAAAGATGTCATTCAATGAATGAATCGTTTTCTTATTCGGGTCATTTATCTAAACCTCGTGAATGCACAATTATCAAAATCCATTGTTTCACATCAAAGCTCAGCATCTTGGGCCCAGTTTTGCCTGATCTGTGATCCAGTGTCTCTCTCCCACAGATAATGGGACCCAATTCAGCTTCAAGGGACCTTTTAGAAATTTGAAATGTACTTCGTATCGAGTCGTCCAACTTGATTAGCTATGCGGTGAATATTTGGTTGGCGAGTGTGAATTTTGAATAAGATCAATGGTTGTTTCGTAATTTATCGATAAAGCTCCACTGGAAAGCTTACTTAAAGAAGCTGAAAAATCAACATGAAACTGTTGCAATGAATTTTATGAAGCTGGAGATGTACAGTGAGATCTGAAATTTCCCTCGATTTCATGAAAATATTAACATTTCTGACGATGGTGAAGGCCGCCATTTTGAATTTAGCACTGATACAGTATGCGGCAAGTAAATATGCAATGATATTGAAGTTACCTGGATTTATTGTACCACTCATTCTGTAGCTTTTACAATTACAAGCATCTAGTCCGTCATCCATAATTCAGCCGTCGTCCATTAGAGAATATCCGCGTCCATAATCCAAAGACCTATTCCATATTCCATATAACAGTATTAGCACCAAATTCAAAAAGACAATCATAGTATACATAAACATAGGCTTGTTTCCTGCAAGAGAGAAGCGGTCAACAGTTTTCAATGATGCCGGCAAGACATCATGATGTTCCAAAAATATCAAATCCGTATCGCTGATCAGTATTCTTAATCCATAATTCGTTGTAAAGTCGTCATCTAAAGAATGATGTATCTCAGCCACGCTTCGATTGTGACTGTTCATATGAGTACCATGAGGAATCAGGGAAACTCATATTTGGCAGTCAAATGAACAGCTGAACTACAATTACTAAGTCTATGAATAACTGATGCAGTTGTTCTTAAGAGATATATAGTAAAACAGTTACAGACAAACTATGCATTAAGAAGATATGCTGAACTTATTACCTATGTCCTGCTCTCCCATATTTTTCAACAGAGAATAGTTTATTCAGTTTGTATTTTAAAACGAAAGTACGTTTTCGACTTGATATTTGAATATGGTCCCCAGACGACTTTATAGAATCGGAAAACTATCATCTATCTCGCTAATATATAACTTCGCTTTCAACTGCTGAGTATTAAATGAGGCAGTTTAGACAGATATAATTATTAAGAAATATGTAGCGGGTCATTTACACGTAACCCCCTTTTCGAAACGGAGTAGATTTGTTCAAGTGAAATTTGAATACAATCCCCAATTACATCATACGGTTGAACGATAAAGCAAAAGTACTAACTGAAAAACACTGCTAAGTACTGTTGAGAATTATATTACGATATTCAGACATATTTGGATCAGTAGTAAGAGGGACATAGCAACACAAGTACACATATCCCCATTTCGGAAAGGAGTATTTTTTTTTCAAGTTGACATTTGGATACGGCCTCCAAGTATGTCATACTAGGTTGAGATACAACAAGTGAGAAATGACTACATTGTAGTCAAAACCTGCGGCAGTGGCAATAATACAGTGAAAGACATACCAGCGGAGGTAGTGGTAATTGTAGAAAAAAACGCCATCTGCCAGTGTTTTTATGCCAAGGGAAGTAATTTTCAACTTGTAACCCACAATTGTAGGGATTGCGTAATAGTTCTGATACCATATATATATATTCACTTTCCCCATTCAAAATCCGACGATTTTGACTCGGCCGTGCCGTCTATACTGAATTGACAGACGAACTCACCATGATCGCTTTGGCAATGTTTTGGTACAAGTATCGTGTATGCCAAGTTTCAAAACATTCGGTTCAGTCGTTACTTTTTGCAAATCAAAAAGGCTTTCAAATATTTGGAAATCCAAACAAATTTTGAGGATTTAGTCATAGCGCGAAAATCTGCGCTCTTCAGTCTCCCTTCTCGCTTAATTTGCCGATCAAAATGAAAAATTTAGATTCCTTCAAAGTTATTTTTCAATAAATTAAGTATCAGGTCTATCACTTCGATCTGTGAAACTACGGAATGGGATTTAAGGCTTGATCGAACTGTCCAAGAGGCATAATGACACTTTTTCACTATTCAAATTGAGGCCTGTTACATTCTTGATATTCGATTAAAATAATTAATTAGGTTTCTGCATTTACGCTCGTTATCATCTGCGAACTAAATTCCTTGCCACTCTTTTCCACGCAGCAAGTCAATACCAAGACATGGTTTGCTTCTTCTATATAAATGATTAACTATTTCATTCTTAGGAAATATCATCCCATCTGACATGTTCGGTCAAGCTTTTTCGAAGGTTGCTACTTTTATTAATTTCTTTTCTTTAAAATCAAATTCTGCAAACAAGAAACATTTCTAGTCAGTATCTATGGATATCTTCCTATACTCAATTCGCGAATATGTTTGTCACTAAGTCATTCCGAAGGTGATTCAAGTGCGAAGTTTCGGGGCTATTCACTAAATAAGGTCTGTGTGTAAGAGAATGATGTCGAATTCTCGTTATTATCTTTTGATACATCAAATTGTTGCATTCGCGAAAATGACTGCCAAGTTAAAGTCAATGCGAAAGGTATCTAAGTATCAAAATCAAAGTCAAAAACCCCTCCAGGAAAACAAAGGCCCTAGCTTTTGGCCACGAGGTCAACTAGATCGTTTTTATGGCCAGTATCTGCTATATATGACGTAATTCCATCCGTAAAACTGATTGACAAAGTAACGTAAATTTTGTATAGAACCAGTAAATTCTAGCAGAAATGGGCTCCGACTTGAGAGAATGATGTCAAATGCAATATGTTTCTGCGCATTGTCTGCTGATTCACATAAGTATTCAATTTACGGAACTGATTAATGCTATTCTAAAGGGATTCTGAGTACGGAAGAGGACGGGAACATCAATACCAGCGAATCAAGGCCCTGGCTTGCGAGAATGAGGATAGAGAGGCTGTGTTCCGAAAGAGAATCATTCAAAATAGCTATTTGCCAAAAGTCATGCTTGTAACCGAAAGTGCACAATATAACTGCGCGACTGTGAGGTATTGTTCGCGCACAGGGTTGTCTAACTCATTAAATACTACATAGTCATTTCTGTCCCTTCGAAGTGGGCTACCATTTAAAATTGTCCGGTAATGAGTGAGTCCATCTGAATCCTTTCGTCGGCAAAATAAGCATTCAAGATTCAAGATTTTATTGTACAAACACCGGTCAAAGGCAGAGTACAAAATTTTAAGAGGAACACAACAAGAGAAACAATGGAACAGTGACATGAATATTAATATTTATATATATGTTATATCTGAGAGATATGTTATATCTGAGTGTTACCGTTGATATTAGAACCTTGATTTTTGGCATGAAGGTGCATTAGGGGACTGTTACCAGCATGTTTCGAGCTGACCTACTTTTGATGAAAATTTCTGGTGATTTTTGATTAAAATCACTGGTGAATCTAACTTGAGCCGTGCCCATCTTAATATAGGCAGGATTTCAACTGGGGTCCAAGAGTTCAGCGTGCGTCGGAGTCCTAATGCCTACCCTACTTCTTATGTCCTGTGACGTTATTCACACTGGGCATGAAGGTGCATTAGGGGACTGTTGCCAGCATGTTTCGAGCTGACCTACTTCTGATGAAAATTTCTGGTGATTTTTGATTAAAATCACTGGTGATTCTAACTTGGGCCGTGCCCATCTTAATATTGGCAGGATTTCAACTGGGGGTCCAAGAGTTCAGTGCGTGTCGGAGTCCTAATGCCTACTCTACTTCGTAGGTCCTTTGATGTTATTCACACTATTCTCATGTATAATAAATCCAATCCGGAAATTAACGAAGCAATAATTCATTCCACCGAATATAGTTGCAAATGAATTCAAACTCGCCTGAAAACAGTGTTGTCCTGTGAGATCGGAGGTTGAAAAGTAAAGTGTGGCAGAGATCACACTCTCTTAGCGCAAGCGCATTTCAAAAAGTCACAAGAAGAAGAAGAACAACACCAACAACAACAACAACAACGCGAGCCTCCCGTAGCCCTGCGTGCCGCAGGTAAAAATGAATCGTGGTTGTATATAGCAATTACAAGCGTCTAGTCCGTCATTCATAATCCAGCCGTCGTCCATTAGAGAATATCCGCGTCCATAACCCAAAGACCTATTCCATTTTCCACATAACAGTATTAGCACCAAATTCAAAAAGACAATCATAGTATACATAAACATAGGCTTGTTTCCTGCAAGAGAGAAGCGGTCAACAGTTTTCAATGATGCCGGCAAGACATCATGATGTTCAAAAATATCAAATCCGTATCGCTGATCAGTATTCTTAATCCATAATATTCGTTGTAAAGTCGTCATCTAAAGAATGATGTATCTCAGTCACGCTTTGATTGTGCCTGTTCATATGAGTACCATAAGGTTCTTGAAGTACATGGGTTCATACGGCCCCTAACCCCGGGTTAAGCGGAATTAGACACAAGTTACGAAACGTAGCGCCATAGATCTTGCACGCTACGTTCGTATTTTGCTATCGGCATGCGATATGTATCGCCAAATTTGAGAAACTTTGAGTGGAGGCGCTTGGTGGAATAGCCCTGTTTTATAAGTTTCTGCAACAATGTTTTGTGACGTTGATTAAAATCATCACATTTAACACAGGATCTAGCAAATGGCATAAATGCGTAATAAAATATAATGAATTTCAGACAGATAAGGCCTTTATTAAGAAAGATATGGCAGTTTAATCACACATACCCCTTTTTGTAAGAGGCAATATATTTTTCCGATCAAATTTCATTTGAATATCACCTCCAAATACACCATATGGTTGGGATATAACCATGATCTTAGGTCTTAAAAAACTTCGCGAGATAACACGGAGCAAAATTTTATCACGTTTACATAGATTGGTTCAATAATAAGGGAGATATAGCTATACAAATACACCTACCCACTTTTCTAAACGGGAGCAACTTTTTCAGTTGACATTTGGATATGGTCCCCAAGTGACGTTACAAGAACAAATCATGATAACATATATCTCTGCTACTATTAATGAATAATATATGATACTGCTTAAACAGATTAGACCAATAAAAAAAAAGCTACGGAGATTAAAATACACATATCCCCATTTTCAGCAAAGTAAAATGAATTACAAGCGTCTAGTCCGTCATCCATAATTCAGCCGTCGTCCATTAGAGAATATCCGCATCCATAATCCAAAGACCTATTCCATATTCCATATAACAGTATTAGCACCAAATTCAAAAAGACAATCATAGTATATATAAACATAGGCTTGTTTCCTGCAAGAGAGAAGCGGTCAACAGTTTTCAATGATGCCGGCAAGACATCATGATGTTCCAAAAATATCAAATCCGTATCGCTGATCAGTATTCTTAATCCATAATTCGTTGTAAAGTCGTCATCTAAAGAATGATGTATCTCAGCCACGCTTTCATGAATGTCATTAGTGGAACATATCGTCCGCTATAGGAAAAAACTGCACCACTTTGGAACTCTACATCCACCCTGAGTAATATAGCCCCGTAGCCATAGTAAGTCATGGTATAGATAGAAATTATCTTGCCGATGGGGTGAACAATTTCACCAAAACCCGATCCTGGCTCCCAGACTAAAGGGAAAAACGACCTTTTTTACCTTCATTTTAGAGAGTCGAATCGCTCTGACCTGTTTTTTTCACCCTCTGGTCCTCAACATAAATGTGTCTATTACTGGCATCGACAGGTGATACTAGAATATAACAACTTCATGATCGGCATATGTGAAAGAAATTATTCTCCTCGAAGTTACGTAAAGACAATGTTTCTTAACAGGCAGCGTCATTGTATACATCCATGAAAGACATTAACAGCTGATCATGATCGTACCCGTCAAAATTACATGCTATTTTTTAAGAATTATTTTTATTAGGCTCTGGACTAACCAACGAACATTCGTTGCTGTTTTCTTAACCACGAGTTTACATTAATGTACCGTGCTTACATTTCCGCGTAGAGTTTCAGGGCGTGGAATGTACAATGTAGAGAAATATTGCGTTTCTCCAAACAATTTTGATATGCTTTCGTTTACTTATTGCACAATTATATTTCAGATCGATGCTTTGTTTACCTTTGTAATTGAAGAATAGCTCGATTATCTTGCAACCACTTTTTGCTATTGGTAAGTTTATGGTCAAAGACACAAAAATCCACAGCCTTTATTAGGATTATTCGAGTACATAGTAAACTGATGACATTGTTGATTTCAGATGATTTCACAACGCAACAGGGCACTACGGTGCAGACTGCAGCAGCCTTTGCAAACTCATTCACAGTATTGTACTACAATGTCGTTGTAAGTATATAGTGGTAAACGTTATTTCTGTGACTCCATTTATTAGAGAAAATGATGAGTAGAATGAATAAATATACCTCTATCAACTTGAAAGTCTGAGATTGTTATGTTTGTTTGAATTGACTCTTGACGCTCTGTCTCTGATCAAGTTTCGATCTCACCCCAGTGGTATATGGCGTACCAAATCCACACACAAATCTAGTGTCGTTCGCAACCTTCGAACAGGGTTGTCTCCCATTATACCAGACTGGATCCCCCCGCCAGAATTCAATTATTCATGTAGTCTAGAACCAAAACATCATCTCACAAACGTACATTTACGCTTTATCAAACATACTCGATATAATGGTATTTGATTCCACCCTGCTATATATGTGTGTGACGTTTTAATTTCGATTAAAACAATGTTCAATTGTTCGATGTTAAAAAAAAAAAAAAAATCTGTTGGCTCTTAAAGGTGAGCTGTTTTTCGATAACTAATTATGGGCTCGTTTAGACCTACTGTTGTTTGTTGTTAGCGATGATGCGGTGAAGTAGGCCCAATAGTGCTGCCTCATTCAGGAATAATTAGCAAAACACTGGAGGAAATCTCGTCAGTTTCAGGTCGCTCCCCGCGCAATCATATGTCAGAATAGCCCTGCGCGAAGAGTGCCAAAAGACGTTTTCACGTCCAAGATGGCCGACGTATTGCAAAGCTATAATCGAATGGCTGTAGCTTTGTATGGAAATTGTGTCGCTCGAACATGTTTTAAAATTAGGAAAACACAAGGAGCAATCACGATCAGCGGTATGAATTTGTATACGAACTCCAGTCGATGAAGCGAGATCTTCCAGTTTTGAAAAAAACCCTGGTTGTTCAATTCAAAGGATATGTAACTTTTTTTGTGTGTGATGGTAATAAAGTCTTTTTTTTTCTCAATGCAAACGCTGCAAAATAAGAGTTTTCTTGAAGTTGACAGACTTATAAGCGTTGAAAAAACTATTTGGTGAATTGCATATAAATCGATTTATGATAAATCCAAATGTGCTACCTTGCCTATTTTGATATTTTGATGTATGTATATAGATGATTTTCTCGTGTAACAGAAATGTGACACTTCAAACCAGTCTTGGTTAGTTGAAATATTAAACGTTTTATATATTGTGCTGAAAAAAATGGTTTCAGCTGTCATATATTTGTTACAAGAGGAAGTCCTCCCTATAGATACTCCCGAAATACTCAAATAGGTCAGGTAGACATTTCATCAAGCAAAAAAATCCAGCTTTATTAACGTCACACACGAAAGAGTTACAGCATCCATTCTTTTCGAGAAAACTATCCGATAGCTTCACTGATTTGTGGCAAAATTAGAAGACAATCTTTTCTACAATGGGCTACTGCGAAGTTCCACGAAAGTGAGTAGATGAACATATTGTGACTGTTGTACACAACAGCACCTTCATAATATCGGGCGAATATCTGTTGACTACGCTAGCTTCCACATACTCGCTCGCTTGCCCTCCATTACGTATTTTTTTAACATGGCGGAGATAAAATGTGTCACGCTGGACCACCCGCCCCCTGCGTTACATATTTTTGAATGGCCCCTCACTATCCTCTTCAAGAGCTTAAAGACTTAGGAATTGATTATTGAGTTAAAAATGAACTCTACTACTACAGACTGATGGGCGAATGATAAACGTATCAACTCAGTATCATGCACACTGCTTTTCATTTTTGCAGTGTCCTTCAGCCGGAAGTACTGACACCACATGCGCTGAGGATCTCCACAACGAGGCTTCCCAAAAATGCAGTCGTCTGCTGGCAACGGAACCGTTTGGCGAATGTCGAGATTATGTGAGCATCTGTGGAAGATATCTTGAATATGAATTATTAAATTCTCTAAAAATAACGATATTTGGCCTACATGTATTTAGTTGCACCTACATCCCAGATGACAGTTATAACATTTGAATAACGATGTGAAAGATATTTTTCCAAACCTATTGTTTGTAAATTTGGATGGACTTATAATGCAAACTCTGAGCTTCTCGACCTGTACGCAATTTAATGCAGGAGATTTCAACACTCTTGTCCTTGTCGTTTTCAAGAGAACATAAATTAATTTAAAGTTCATAATATACAAATGCCGAACATATTGCTTGGTTTTGTATAATCTATGTTATCAATTTCAAATTAATTTTATGTTCACTCGATATTAGGCCCGAACAAGAGTGTTGAAAGCTCGTGCATCAGATTAAGTTTACGTGGAAATGCTCAGAGTTTGCAGTCTTACCGAAGATCCCACATCTGAGTTCATTTGTGTACAATGCGTTGAGGTACATTTTGACCACGTATCATGTGATGGATTTATTTGTTTTATCACCAGGTTGATCCACGGGCAGCTTATAAGATGTGCATGCAAATATACTGCCAGTTCGGCTCAGAAGGCGATGAGACTAAAGAAAGAGTGATCTGCGACTTCTTCGGAGTTTTCACTCGTGAATGCCAAACGGTGATGAAGAAAATCATTCATTGGAGGACTGCCAGCTTCTGTCGTACGTCACGCTGTTTTACCATACTCCCATTCATTATCCCAATCTAATTAAAATTAAATCCTATCTCCTCCCCATTTTGATATGTCACTTGTAGGATCTAGGACTCGCGTGTTAACCAATCCCGAGAACGCTTCATTGTGCTTTGAAGGGAACATTGATGACAAAGAAATTCTGGTTGGCCCAGCCGAATTAGCCGGCTCGCTGACGATGTGTCTTTTCATGTTGCCGCGGTCCCGACATTGTGGCACCATAATACGGGGTAAATATATGGACTGATCTTAGGTGTAAACATTGGGGTAAACGGACACAGTGAACCTATCTCCCCTCCCCCACTGCAAATGGATGAGTCCAGATGCGACCATGATGTAATAATGCTATTAAATATCCATGGTATGGGCGCTCAGAACACCAAATTCAATTGAAATACGTAAGATCATAAAAAACGACATGTACGATTGGGGAGCATTGATAGGATATTAATTTATTAAGATTGTCATTATCCTAGCTTGGCTCCCGGCCAAAATTACTATCAGACGCTTCGTAGTAGTGCAATTATAAATGTCAAAATGATCAGATCATTGAACTTTAGACACACAAGATTAGACAGAAAATTAAATGATTGATTTTTAGTTTTTGGCTTTTATATAAGTTTTATATTAAAAAAATATTTATTGCTGAAGAATTATTCAGCCTGGACACGCTTGTTCCATACCAACGTACTCACTGGGCTGATAAACACATGGACAAGTTGGCGTATTCCATCCCAGCAAACAATACCTCTCTAATGTTTGAAGGCGGCCAATTTTAGCTCAGGTTAAATACGCCAGCCTTTTTACTCGAGATGAGATCATGTATCTGTAACACTTCAAATCCGTTATTTCGTTCTTGTTCTGGTTCCTGAACATGACTATCTGAGTGTAATAGTTGTAAATTTAATTCACGATACTCTAACAGAGACGACTCACTGACGATCGTGGAACATTGAACTACTGCGCGATCACGAAAGCTCCATGGGAGTGATCGGGTCACAGATAAACACACGCACGTGACCGGTCAAGGCAATGAACACGTGCAGTGACTGTAGTCACTATGGGCAGTTTGGTTCCATATATGTACACTCAGAATCTATTCCAAATATTCTAGATATGTCCTATTTTTTATATTGAACACCAAACTTATAGCTGACTAATTTGATTCACAATATTCGATTAAAGATCTCTGTACAGAAATTTAAACGAATTTTCAGAACGTATTTTTGAAGTGGTTTTCTGAAGTATCCATCTGAAAAAAGAAGACGGCGCAGATTTTCTAATTATGTTTCAATGTTTCAAATACCACATATAAGCTCTTCCAATATATATACAGTGGCAACATCATTGTTGCGGAGGGACACATGCAAGCGGGCAGTCAACAGGTTGGTGGTTTGGTGGTAGGGGACAGAAATCGGTTTCAAAGCCTTGGATTAAATCGATTTAGACCTAGGATTAAATAGATTTAGTCCACCAGTCAAGTTACTGCTTTAATTCCTAGGTTAGAAGCGTTCTAAACCGCGGAATAAATCGATTTAGACCTAGGATTAATTCCCTGAGTTTATTTGTGGAAATGAATTGTATTTAATCCGCGGTCTTGATCCTTCTAGTCTGAGGTATAAAACTTTAGTTCACCAATCAAAACCGAGTCTCTAGTCCGATGTCGGTTTAATTGGATGGAGAAATCTGCGAAGTAGAAAGTCGATTTTGATTCCTATAGTTCAAGCCTATAGGACTTGAACGTTTTATACCTCGGACTAGAAGGATCAAGACCTCGGATTAAATAAAAACAAATTCCACAAAAGAGGTCTAAATCGATTTATTCGGCGGTTTAGAACTATCTAGGCCGAGGAAATGAAGCGCTAATTTAACTGATGGACTTAGATTGAGGTCTAAATCGATTTAATCCTGGGCATTGAAACCGATTTCTGTCCCCTACCGCCAATCATATTCGTCCGACTCCAGAATACCGACAGACATTGGTCTGAACTGTTCCTCTGAATTTCACTTGTAGCCAAGGTGTGTCCGTCTGGACAGACTTACTCCGAGTGTATCACATTGTGTCCCCGGACTTGCACCTTCTCCTTTTCCTTGGTTCCTGAGCAATGCGAGACGTACTGCGTTCCGGGCTGCGAATGTCGGTCGGGATTGGTCCTCCATAAGGGCGAATGTATCGCCGAGGATTCCTGTCCTTGTTACTATCAGAGAACGGAGTATCCCAACAACGCCGAGGTGAAAAAAGACTGCAATACATGGTGAGCGTCCATATTATAGCGTAAGATTCGACATTAGGCAGTCGTCGGCCTTGATTATGCTTAGCGCCCAAAATCGAAAGACATAATCCATAATACATTTTATAACCAAACTTCAAGCAGACATGAAATAAACAGGTACATAAAAATATAAACAGCGGCTAGATTCTTGCAAGAGAGAAGCGGCCAACAGTTACCAAAGATGGGATTTCTCGACCAGCTGTACTACTATTCCTCGTCCTGACCTTATTGAACACAGTAGTTTATTAACAATATCGGTGTTCTATAAAACTGGCCACAGATGTATGAATGTCAGAAGCCGTAAGGCTTTCCGCAGTTCTCTGTCACGCAAAGGATATCATTCTTGGGATGTTTTTATTTTTTTATTTATAGATTTGCCTAAATTTCTCATTAGCAATATCTTTGTGAAATTCGGTAACACTATATATGCCAAGAGCGTATCCCAGTGGAATAATAAATATACGATATGATAACATGGTTGAGCATGATGTAAACCACACACCCCGTAACCCGTAAGACATTACAGCTCCTCGTGAAGACAAAAATGACAATCAGCGAGCAGAATTGACCAACTCTGACATATATTCCCCCTTCATTGGAAGAAAAGTACTGATAATCCAGATGAAAAATCAAATTTGGACCTATAAATTTACAAAAATGGAAAAGGAATTTCTCTCACATAGACTCTACAAAAAAAGACGACTATAACTTCGACCTGGCTAACTACCCATTTCTGGATTTCAGAAGGACGTGCATACGGCCGAATTCATATATCAGCTGATAGCATTAACTGGATCATCTGCAAAAATGTAACAATTCCAATCAACGCCACAGAATGGTTTCACAGAAACCTCTCAAACAAGGCTATACCACCAGACGCCTCCAAGTTTGTCAATTTCTCTGATAAATATCCAAACTGACGGGAAAATATGATCGCAGCATGCAAGATTTCTTGTGCTTCCTAACTTGAACGTCATGTATTTTATATCTTCATGGTGTTCAAATGAACAACCATAATCATATCGTGACTGAGATACGTCAAACACTAAAAAAACGACCTTCAAAATTTATTTTAAGAAATACTACTGGTCATTGATAAGAAGTTTATGTAAAAAATATCCTGATGTCTTGCTGTCATAACTGAAAACTGTTGACCACTCCTGTGTTGCAGGACATCAACTTGTTTTTTTTTTCTTTTTCATTTTCCTTTTTCTGAATATTTAGAATAGATGCTAGCTGTCGTAAAATAAACGGTCCTTCGCTCATTGACGCGCAAATTCTTTTGTTGGCGACGGCTCAATACTGAATGTCTGTTCTTGAATGTGAAGTTTCAGTGTTATATTGTCTTATGAATTATGTCTATCGATGATGAAGGCGGAACTTCTTCTTGGATGACGACTGACTACTGAACGTCAGGTCTGACGCTTGTATCCATAATTGGATCATAGATCCTTGGCACATGGCACTGTCTCTACTTTCATGTAGGATATAGTATCTCGACCCTCACTACTAGGAATCCATATTGGCATCCATGTTGAAAGCACAGTATCACGCCGAAACTCCGAGCAGCGCATGTCAGCTGTAAGACTTCCGTTACCATGGAGATCAACTTGAGACTAGGATAAACACCTCAAGTTAGAAGAGATCATTCGCGGGTAGAATCAAGGTATATCCATTTCATTTGGATATATATTTTATCTCCTGATAAGGGAGAAATACAACGAGGACTATGTGAGCGGAAACAGATCCTATAACATGTGGTGTGCCTCACGTGCGGCGGATCACGGTTTACACCTGAGAGGTTTTAAATCCCTACACCATTAATGCGCGAGGTACTATGACTTCAGCGGAATAGGCCGAGCAGTCGCGAATGATATCCGTGGGTATATTCTTCTTACCAATGAATCTCACATATTGTAAGCTTGTGGTACATCTGTAAAACAGAGGACACTTATGCTATAATCCTTAATTCATTGTATCCTTATATTTGATAATTGCAATTGTTAGCCTGTAACATTCTTTGACAGGGAAACCAAACTATCACTTATTAGTGTACATGTACGTCTACCACTTTTGAAAAACACAATATGTGGACGATGACCGTCTCTAACAAGCAACAACCAGTATGGCTCATCTCAATTGGGCATGTATACCCCTCACGGATCATGGCGTTTCTAAAGATTGACACGCTAAATAGATTGACACTTGCTTTTTATGACTAATTCTAATCGGAGGGATTTTTGTTACCTCGAAGTGCATATTTATCAAAATCACGCTTTGTGACATCATTTTGCTCGTCTGCATAAGTCTCGCGTGAAGCATCGGGAGTTAATTCGAAACAACAACTTTTCAAGAGAGTGAATTGGAGACAGTCGGCTAGATTGCTGATATGGAACATGTCAAAATTTGGACCGTGGAACGCGGTCCATTTTTAACGCATGCTCGGTCCGATTGGAACGTGCTGCAGCCAGATTTTGTTACCGACGCGGTCGAAAGTTCGAGCTGGCCCGGTCCTTTTGGACCGTTCCGAAACTTTCTTTCGACCGCGGGTCCGAATAAAGTTGTTCGCTGACCAATAATGCCCGCGTTCAAAAAGGGCCGATCCCACTGCAAGGAACGGTCCATACGGATCGGTTGTTTTTGGACGTGGGGCCGGTCCACGCGGAAATGCAATAGAACGGCCCAAATTTTGACATGCTTAATAGTCAGGCGGATGATGGCGTAATAGATGTATGTACGAATGACTGAAATTTTGTACTTTCAGCAAATGCACGAACGGATTTTGGGACTGTACAAAGGACAAGTGTTCTATGACCTGTAGTGTCGTCGGAGTGTCCCACATCATTACATTCGATGGACTTCCATACAGCTTTCTGCCCGCACTTTGTGACTATACTATCATGGAGGTAGGTTATCTTATTTTGTCCCTGAGCTAGCGGAGACACCTTGCACCCTCCCCCCCCCCTCCCCCACACACCACCATACACACATCAATCATCGAAACTTTTTTTGATACTTTGAAATGTACTGTTTGAGAAAATATATGTTACTATGCGATAAACGGGTACTCAATATGGGTTACGAAAGTGAAAGTTGCATCTCAAGACATTATTTTGTTTCATTTCTGAAAAGGGATGTAGGTAAATTAATCGTCGTAGCTATCTTAATTTATGTGTTATCTTTTGAACTGAGATACCATTTTATTCAGGATGAATTGAGAAACCTATAAAGATCAGTTCCGACATGAAAACTTGTGAGATATTACGTCATCGGGGACCGTCTCCGAATTTCGCACAAATTTGGTAAATTTGCACTATCATCACCAAGATTTTTCTGCTGAAGATATTTTCGAATCCATAGTATTGGAAATGGTTCTAATGTCTTCCACAAACACAAGTAGAGAGAATGACGACATCTTAATTGTGGTATAGTATACTGCTATATAGATCTCCAAATTTCTGGCAAAATACTAACTTGTGCTTGCCCTCCTGTAAGTCATATCAATTTATGTCTGATCTTTTCAAATAAGGTGTGTTAATAACTAAGGTGAATTATATTACATCAGTGCCCTTGTTTATATTTGAACAGTAATTGGGAATGTCTCAAAACTTCGCACTAAGTTGTGCAATGTGCACATTCATCGGTATACGGTTTTTCTGCTAACTCCATTCACATTCCATATCGAATTAGCTCCAAAATCGTCTCCAAACACCAGTCGAGTGATCTATATGTTTTTGACACTTTACAGGTAAATGCAGGAAAAACTGGCAAGGAAGAACTCACTCTCTGTATTAGCAGAAGTCCATCGATTTCATGGACTTCTGGTATTAGGTATATTTTCTAGTGTATGAATGGGTGTAGGATATGCATGACGTTATGTCAATTTAGCACAAACGGAACACTTCAACTTTTGCATTCAATAAGGTCATTACCAGTAAAACACTTTTTTATCACATTTTTCTGAAGTGCAAAGGTGGTGTCACAGGCACCTCTTGATATATCAGAACTAAGTCGTATTAACAGGTGCTTACGAGACGTCATATCACCATAGCATTGAAATCCATCCTGCAATAACTCGTGTTCTGAACTGGATAAATGTTACTCCAGAACTAATCCCCTGTCGCCACCGCTCGCAGAACGACCAACATCATTGGGACACCTTCACTATCTTAAATGAAAACCCGAGAGGTTCAAGTCCCCCGACGTTGAAATAATTGATTTGACTTGGAACCGTAACTTTCAGTACCCAGCATGCAGAGCAATCCCAAGTGAGTTCCAGTGGCAAGGTACCCACAATTTCCGAATTTGTCCTAATCCGATCAAGAATTCAGTAGATATTATATGAAAACAAAATTTTAACTTGGCCCGCAGGTGGTGCCACCTATAGGCGGATCAACGTGAAAAACAATCCTAAGCAAGATTTTTAGGCTAAGTAAATTTAAAAAGAATCCGTTCAGTTTTCCAAAAGTTATTGTCCGGAAACAAAACTTTAACTACCTTTGGCCCCCAGGTGACGCCACCTATAGGCAGAGTGGCGTCAAAAACAATCCCAGGCGAGATCTTGAGGTGAGGTACCAACATTCTCGATTTGTCGACTGTGAACATGACTTTTGCCACCTATCGATTTGCCACCTTATGACGCGCGAATTCCAGAGAACATTTCGCATTTTCGTGATCAAATTAGGTCAATCGACTGCAGCGAAATCTCAAAGACGCAATGCAACTCAGCATTTTAAGGCAACTGAAGGCGGATAAACGTTTTCGTATAGTGGAGGGCCAATCTTGCACTCTGGGGGAAGTGTTGAGTTGAGTTCCAGGCTATAGAACAAGATGGCCAAAACAGTCTGTAGAGACAGGGCCTTTCAGTTGATGAAATATCCGTTCAGATGTTACTGTAACGGCGTAAGCCCCGGAATATGCGTATTTGAAAATTGTGATGGTTTTTCAGTGGTGTTGGATGCACTGCGAGCATTGGCGACAGGGAATTACTTCTGTCGTAATCTTGGAAAAACACTGGTAAAGTTCGGAAAACGCGTTATTGTAGAATGGTATCTGGAACCGGACTCGTGTTTCAAGACAAAGCTCATCCCACAGAAGATAACGAGTGGAACCTAAGTGGCGTGATGCTGATGTAACTCTACCTACATGAAGAATTGCTGATATTCTGGAGAGACAACGCATGGAAGGGAGGGAGGGGATTTGGCTTAATGTCACACTCAAGTTTGTTTCACTCATATGGTGACAGTCAGTCTGGTTGGTGGAGGAAGCCGGAGTACCCCGAGAGAACCACCGCCCTTCGGCAAGTAACTGACAGACTTTCACACATGAACCAGCTGGGCTCGAACCCGTTAGCGAAGCGCCTTAGACCACCCGACCACCGAGGGCCCCCGACAACGCATAGGAATCATGTGATGATTTGCAGGATGAAGACGGAGATGAAGATGACTGCTCCAGTGACGATGATCCCCTAAGGGGCAGCAGTGAGAGTGAATAATATGTAATCTGATATGATGTCCGGACTTGGAACATTCGTACACTTCAAATATTGCAAATATTTTCTGCTGGTGTCACCATGTGAGCTTAGAGCTGCTGTGACATGAACTCAATTCTGGCAAAACTATCGGGAGTGAATGGGTAGTAGGGTTTAACGTCGTTTTCAACCTTGTGCCAGAACACGAAAGTGCTCATAGTTCCTATTACCCTGGACACTGATCAGGCCAGCCAGTACAGCACCCGGTCACCCATCCAAGTCAAAACCATTGGTGCTCTTTGAATATATCTTATAGGAGAATATGTTCCATTGATGATGATTTCGATGCCAGCAACTACGACCGTGACTCACAGTTATGATGTATGAACTGCTAACCTTTGTAAGCTCCAGAATATGCGCAATTGTGAATGTTTACTAATGATGCTGGTCGTTTTGTGAGCAATGGCGACAGGGAATTAGTTGTGGCGTAACCCTGGAAAAATACGAGAAACCGCGTTATTGAAGAATGGGTTTCAATGACATGATGGTCGTCTTGCAAGCATCTATGAAGGTGACTTATTTCCGATATACTAAGAGATACCGGCGGAACCACCTGTACAATTCATAGAAAAGTGTGATTGGAGGGTTTAGCTGTGTTTTACTGGTAATCACATTCTTGAATAAAAAAGTTGTGCCATATGTGATAAATTGAAATAACATAAAAGTATCCTACACGTACACCCATTCATATACTAGAAAATATACGCACTTAAGGATACGTAACCCACATGAGGCAGTTTTGTGTACCCCTTCATAGTTTGTCTTCTGTAACAATAAATATTCAACATAAAATTATCAATGTATATATTTTATGGAAGTGTATGTCCTGGGGAATTCACTTATATAATTTGCATAACTGTTGCTACTACCATGTAGAAAATATTCAAATTTAAAAAATGAAATGAAAACAATAGCCTCCATTTTTCAATTGAAATTTCGTGAAAACTGTTTAATATATTTCAAATTTGATGGTATACCTTGATCAAAGACAACTAGAACTAGTAAACTGCCTCTCAGTTTTTATAAGTTCGGCTCAGTGTAGAAAGTTATAAGATAATCAAATTTTTGTCAATTTATTTTAGTTAAAATGCTATAAAAATAGAACTAGGCAGAAATTTGAAAAAGTGAGACGCGTTTACTAGCTCTAGTTGTCTTTGATCAAGGTATACTATCATATTTGAAATATGTTTAAAACAATTCACGAAATTTCAATTGAAAAATGGAGGCTATTGTTTTCATTTCAATTTTTAAATTTTCAAAATTTTCCTACACGCTATGAGCAAAAGTTATGTAAATTACATAAGTGAATTCCTCAGAACATACGCTTTCATAAAATATATAGATTATTATTATTATGTTGAATGTTTATTGCTACAGAAGACAAATTATCAAGGGATGTACAAAACTGCCTCCGGGTGGCTACGTACTCTTAAAGAAAGTTTCCTTTTCTATTGTTTCCACAGTGTTACCTATAAAGTATCAAAATCCTATAGATCCCTCGCCTGGTGCTTCGGAAAGATTTTGGAGTCATTGCCAATGATATGATATATCTGAACTGGAGTCAGCAGAGAAACCGTATCAACGAATATAAGAATTTCACAAATTAATGCGAAATTGTTAGACGGCCCCTCCAATATTGTTCGAATATCGACTAGGACATTGACATTAAGCAATTACCAAATTTCTATTCAACAGAATATCTCATTGGAAACGATCAGACAACTCAAAAATGTTACTTGGCTTACAGAAGGGCAAACAAAAGATAGAATTTTGTGTGAAATTTGGAGATGGGCCTCATCCATACAATCATACAATATGTTACAAATAAGCTGTTAAAACTTCATCATTCACTCTGCTGGTATTTGGGAAAGATATTAGAACTATTTCCGATATGATGGATTCGCAAATGTCTTCAGCGGAAACATTTCGTTCGTGATACTGCAAAGTTCACAAATTTGTGCGAAATTTGGAGACGACCCCCAATGACGTCATATTTCTCAAATTGCCATATCTGAATTTTCCCCAATTTATGCTGAAAAGAAAAATGATACCTCAGTTCAAATTATCAGATATAAATGAAGATAGATACAACGATTTATTTCCTATACCCCCTTTAAGAAATGGAAAAAAATAATGTCATTTGACATAGAGGGCCAATCTTGCTGTCTGGGAAACAGGCCTCAATTTAAGGAGTGCTGATGGTAACCTCTCAACAGGTTACCATGAATTCTACACTGGTAACCTGTGGGAACCTATTGCATAATTATTAACCTAATGTCATATTATTAGTCAAAAGTATGGGGACCTGAAAATAGGTTACCACTATTTTTCATATGGCAACCTCCAGGCAACCTGAAAACAGGTTACCACCTTAAATTAAGGCCTGGGAAAGTGATGAGCTCAGTTTCAAGTTATGGAACAACATGATCAAAGCAGTCTGTAGCGACAGAGCCTTTCAGTTGACATCCGTTGGTGGAATGTTCAGATGTCAGAAATATCATCTTGCGGTTTGACCCAGTTTCAAAAACAAAAAAAACAAAAACGGAATATGAAAATCGATACCAGAGTATATGATAGGATTCTGCTGGTGGACTGTTAGTCCCCGAAATATTTGCCGAATGTCATTTACAGAGCCCTCTGTAAATGACATTCGACAAATATTTGTAGCTTTATTATTTTGGTGGGAAATTAAGCCGTACGACGTCGGGTATTACAGGTTAGTTTTTCTGGGTATTCTTGCCTTTACTAGGTTTATCCCATGTTGTCGCACTTACTCCATCAGACGTCCACGATGCTCATCCATTAATATCAGATGAGTTATTTGTTTGAGCTGAGCTGTCATCACAGCTTCCGAGCTAGCGTATGTAATTCCGCTTAAGCCGGTGCTAGAGGCCGTGTCGATACTTTATAGTCTCCACATGAACAGCTGCAATAAAAGCGCGGCTGAGATACTAAGGCTACTTCCGAGAACCCACCGTATTCTCGGGTCAGAATGTGAGGTGCCGAGGGAAGATTTCCTGTAAAGTCATATGGTTGCTTTTTAGTCACCAGACGTCGTCAATTTTTCTCACCTCTTGCATATCGCTCCAATTGGGAAAGTGTAGCCTGTCAGGATTATACAGAAGAAACCAAGGTTTCAGGAAGTGTTCACCAAAATGGTCCAAACTTGAAACATTCCAAATGACTTGTTCCTAGAGTTGGAGCGGTTTACGCCGATCACCGAGGTAGAGCAATCTGAGGGTTTGATCTGGGATGAAAGACGTCTCAGCGGTGAATTAGTACACAACAGATACTTCTATGCGGTTGTAAATCCTTAACATATGTGTGACGTTTCAGGTCACAGTGATGAAATGTCTGTCCAAACTTTGTGTTGACAGAGAAAACAACAGCAACGACATATTGGTGTGGCTCTGGGCATTGCATAATGCATCAGAGTGAGCGACTGCAGTTCACATTGAGACGCTAAAGCCCCAGTCACTGCCAAGAATTACGTTCATAAAGTTAGACCGCGGTTCGCAGTTCGTTATTTGAGACCAGTCATTCAGCTACTCATAACAGCGCCCCTGGCAGCACCCCCTGGCGTCAGATTTGGGATATGAATATGCAAAGATATAGAGCATGACATTCTCTGTTGCTATGCAGAGTTTGGAGTTCAAAGTACTCATAATAACAAAAATACAGATTTCGATATCTGAAGAAATAATTGCTGGTCTCCTCGAATAACGAACTGCGAACTGCGAACCGCGGTCAAACTTTATGAACGTCCAATAATTGAGTAGGCGAATCACCGCGAACTGGAAAATCGTGTTCATTCTTAGCAATTCGTACTGGCATCTTGCGGGGTTCGTCGCAGATCGTGACCGTTCTTGCCTATTCTCGAAGGGAGTACGAAAGTTTTGCCCCAGTCACACTGTCAAGAATTGGGAAGGCGAATCACCGCGAACAGGAAAATCGTGTTCAGTATTGGCAATTCGTACAGGCATCTTGCGGGGTTCGTCGCAGATCGTGGCCGTTCTTGCCTATTCTCGAAGGGAGTACGAAAGTTTTGAAATGTTCAAAACATTGGCCGGCCAAGTACGATTAAATGGTATACGTATGGCATTCTTGGCACCATCCTACTGCGTTCTCGCATGCATTCTCATCCTATCGTGTATATTCGTGGGTAGTCGTAGTAGTTCTTTCGGTCACAAATCAGCAAGAATGCCGTACGCATTTTACCATGATTGTTGGACGCATTCTACGCTTCTTGTACGATCATACTACGATATTGAGAAGAATTCAACACGATGTGTGGCGACAGTACTACGAATACCCACGACAGTACTACGAATAACCGCGACAGTACTACGAATACCCACGCTGGCGCTACGTTTCATGAAGAATAGGCTACGCTTCCTCGCGAATCTCGTACGATTTCATAGGATTGCTCCACGATCTCTCGCGGAGACCATATCGTATGTTGTACATTTCAAAGAAGACGGATCATATATATAGGTTCGCGTGGCCTCCTGGGGTGTCGTGTCATAGCGTAACAGGTTCGTACTGCATTCGTATTCACATCGTACTGCATACGTGCTTATTCGTAGCAGATTATCGAACATTCGTAGTGGGTTCACGGGCTGCCGTGTTTATACGCCGTGTAGGGCGTTCTTCATTGAATCGTACTGCATACGTACTCATTCTTGATGATTCTTGTTAAATGCTTATGGCTGTCGTACAAGGAACCTACGGTATGCGTAAGGGATTCGTAGGACAGTTTCGAAGAGGCCCTCTACAGGCGAATTGACACGAATCGACAAGATTAAAATATTCGTGGTCATTTGCCGGCATTCTCCACCCAATTCTTGACAGTGTGACTGGGGCTTTACACTAAAACGATCTTGTATATTAAAACCTATTCTCATATATTTGAAATCGCATGCACATAGTAATGATGAGATTGCATTGTACCATTGCAGTTTCTAGTGGTAACATAATGTCTGGTGTTGATTTGAAACAAAAATACCTCTTTTTATTCTTCCCAGCCCACGCCCGGTGAAACCACAGATCCTAGAGCCGATTTGAAGGTAGTCGCACACCATGCCCTTGCGAATAACATCAATGGCATAAGCGTCATACGGGCTGTCACTGTGACGATCCATGGCACGAACATCAAGCTGGAAGGGTCTCATGTGTTCTTGGATGGCAGTGACATCAGTGCCGGTCTCCCGTACACATCTTCTACCAAGAACCTCTACATCAAAAGACCAACTTCACTTTTCACCTCCGTGAAGGGGTTTGCCTTCGAAATCTACTTTGGTTTCCGTCAACTGTACATCGTTGTGGATCCCTTCTTTAGCAACAAGGTAAAACCGTGACAACAATCCTCGATAGTTACAATTCTGAATTAGACTTACAAAAACTTTATATATATTCGTCTTTTCATTCATTCAGTACATAATTGCCATCCAGAAGACCATTTTATCATACTTTCAGCACAGTTCAACAGGCGTTTAGTTCGATATTCAGTAATCTACCGTCAGCCATTATAGAATGGCTCAGTTGCACATTATTGAGAGAACAATGAAGAGTCTGTCTGTTCACGCACCACTGATTTCAGCTGATCAGCTACTGGATTATATAATTTGAATTCCCCCAATGTTTTAACCCAGGAGACTATTTTGAACTGGTGACAGCTGATTTTATACCTATACACTATATCTTCCCAGTATGCATCGAAAGTGTCATTATACTTGAATCTTGGCAAAATATAATACAGATGTATACAATTATGCCAGCTATCACAAGTTTAAGTCTCTTTTTTGTTCTCTCAATAATTTGCAACTGAGCCATTGCCGCGTTCATAATATAATTGAAAGACATTGTTCATACAACAGCATTAGCACCAAATTCCCCCCAAAACATAAATATACGCTGGTTCCTTGAAAGCCAGAAGCTGTCAACAGTTTTTAACGATGCCGGCTGGAAATATAAAGCTAATGTGACGTTTACATTAAAACAAATTCGATGTGTATCACGATAATAAAGTTTATTTTCTTTAATCCAAAACTTGCCAAAAAAATTCTTCAAATTACATACTAAATTATCGGCCTTGATAAAATTTATTGTTTATCAAAATATGCTCCGTGACATTTTTTTAAGCCTATATGCTATGGAGAGGATTTTGTCTTCTAGCAAAAGTATGACACCTCAAGCCAAACTATATTTTCACACAATATATAAGGAAGTTTGATGATCTGAAAGAGCCAGGATTGATTTCGGTTTGATAGGCCACATGTTTGTTACAAGAGAAAATCTTTGTTTCTCTGCTGAAAATGTATCTCAAAGCAAAATTATATTTTCACATACTCTGACGATTTGAAAGAAATTTTTTCTTTTTTAAGTTTTCGGTGACATATTTTTGTCGCAAGAGAAAATATCCCGGAAAACGCCGCCAAAATACCAAAATAACACATTTTTTATCAACCGTGAATTAATTATTATGCAATTGACCATTGCATTTTTTTTTTCGAGGCTGATATTTCAGTATGCAATTGATATTGGCGGAGGGACGAGCAATTTGTCAGGCATTTATCAGACAATTCCTCCTTGATATGTTTGTCATCGCTCGGGCTAGGGGACAAAGATCAAGGTCTACGAGGAAATGTTTTTTATCTGTTGGAAACTGATCAATATAATAGAAAATCATTCTTTCTTCGAAACAAATCAAACTTTACAGAAATGTTTGCTGGATTTCCTTCTAATTGTCGCCACAAGCCATGGAAAATACAGGATTTCGGCTATTTATCTATAGAAGCGACAGGCATATAGGTCAGCTTGCTATTATGGCCGATTTTGGGGATTTTTTTTAGCTTTTTCAAACAAATAGATAATATTTTGAACTGAAACTCTGGAAGAGAAATCTGCTACTCAGGAAGCAGCTTTTGGTTTGCTTTTTGTGTCCAAATCTGAATTAGTTCGCGCCTGCGTCCCAGATGAAAAACCCACTTTTTGTGGGGTCTAAGAGTGAGCAACATTTCTATTATGGCCGTTTTGCGAAATAGATCGATTTTGCGGGAAAACTGGGAAAATCTTTTATCTGAATTAACGTTGTGTATATTACTCACACATTACTTAGTCCACTGATTAATTTCTGATAGTTTTGAGAAGTTGCTTTGTGAGAAATGGTAAATACATGTATTTGCATTGTAGCGGTCGAGAGTGGCATTTGATTTAAAGTCTCTTGTTTCAAGATAATTATTCAAATCAACAACAGTATATGATATAATTCTAGAGAAGAATTGATGTAATTGATGAAAGATGGTTTATGCATATTTCTTCTATTTCTAGGACTTTAATCTGAAATCACCGACAAAATTTGAAATGAATAAGTATGATAAATTTTCTCTGAATTCCGTTTTATTTGGAAACCTTTATCCTATGAGGCTGGAATTTTCAGAAATTATCTGCAATTATCATCATTTAAGACCAGTAGGAGTTTGTTCAATTCTGTGGACGTTGTGCTTGAAAGTAAACGAAACGGCCATAATGGAGGATAGCCATAATAGCAAGCTCACCCGTTGACTTACTAATACCTGGGCAGTGTTCGACACGAGGGTAGATAACGACTTTAACGAAAATCATATGGATTAAGAATAGTGATCAGCGATACGGATTTGATATTTTTGGAATATCATGCTGTCTTGCCGGCATCTTTGAAAACTGTAGACCGCTTATGTTTGAAGGAAACTAGCCAATTTCTATGTATACCATTATTTATTATTTTGAAGTTGGTGCTAATGCTTTCATATGAATTGGGTCTTTGGATTATGGACGCGGAAATTCTTTTATGAACGACGGCTGAATATTGAATGACGGACTAGACGCTTGTATTTGTGACAAGATCGCTGGTGTATATTATTTTATAGACGAATTTGTACACATTCTCACGTACGAGGCAGCGTTGGACAGGTTAGTTATGTAGCATATTAAAGAATTCTATATCATATTGTGCTAAGACATATTAATACACATTGTTAGGTACAAGGCTTGTGTGGGAAGTTCAATTATCGGTCTGAGGATGATTATTTAACACCAAATGGAGCCATCGAACCAAACATTGAAGATTTTACCAAAAGCTACAAACTAACGAAAACATGCCGCACCGAACAGGAACCAGTCCTGGATAACCCGTGTATAGGACTGGTAAGTAGGATTTATCTGCGTATTTACTTACTCAAATTCACTCACCATTTCTGAATATTATGACACTCTAGCTAAAACTTGAAGCAAAAGCAGTTTCATTTCCGAGAGCCCGATGTAACGGTGGGGGAGGGGGGTGTTGGAGCAGATAGCCCTTCAACGGATTATTTCCACGTGTGATTCAACCAATAACCCTGAAAATAACCCCAGATCCGTGGGGCTTCCGGGTTGACCTAGGTTGTCGTTGTGCACACCCCAGGTCATGGTAAGAAAAGGCTTCGGCTCATCAGACAGCTTGTCGTAAGAGGCGACTAACTGGAGCACCCGTGTGGTTCCCGGGTGTGAGTTGGAATAGGACCAAAAGTTTGTGATATGACTGAAGTATAGTTGAAAGTGACGTTAAATCATATTCACCCCATACCTTAATCCAAATCCTATATTCTTTAGTGCGTTAGCCAAGACAAGGTGTACACATTACCCTTAGTCTTCACTTCGGCTTATAGTTTTCTCCTCCATTTGACACGAAAAAGGGGACAGGAAATAGGAGGAGGTAGGGAGGGGGAGATGCCAGCCTTGGATATCTTTAGTCAATGGATAGGTACCGATATTATAGCATGCCTCTGGTTTCACGCTCCAATGATCACTTTGGGTAGTACTTGTAACGGCTGTCCTATGCTTAATATGGGGATGAAGTCTTGATGCATCCTATTTGAATATCGGGGCAACGTGCTAACATTGGAACACATATTTGGGATGTTATAGTTGAATATATTCAAGGGATAGTAAATCGTGTATTTCCACATACAGTGATCATAGGAGAACTGTGGCAATACTATCCGAGCCTACTAGCGTGTGGGATTACCGGAGTGTTCATCCCTCGCCATCAAGACAATCAATGATTGTATGCTCAGCAGGATATTATCAATTTCATGGTTCCGATTTAACAGCCCTTTCTCGCTTTATATTTGTTACCACTTAGTTAACGTCACTCAATGCTCAAGTTTCGCAGCAATATGTGCAGCATACAGGCACCACGTGCCAATGTTCGGTAAACTGGCAGAGTATATACACACACTAATACGTCATCAATATTCTATCGCATGATAACATAGCTTCTCTGAATTTCCCTTAACTATGTCAAAATATGAAGGAAACGTACATACAATCACACGAATTTGCGACGAAAGCGACGTTAAACCCTATTCACTCACTCACTCACGAATTTGCAATAACTGTCTTGAGAACAATTTTGCATGCAATGATAATATTAGTACAACAAAAATACCAATGTTACGGTTCCTTGGGAACTTCCTGATCACGCGACATCCAGATCACGTGATTTCCGGATCCCGCGACTTTCCACCATTTGCTAGCGGCGAATAAGACTTATTTTCAGTAGTACACTGAATCAGTACACATCCGAACTTCCAAGCGAAAAATCTACGCAGGCGACCAGAAAAGCCGAGTCATTCACACGAACCCACGAATTTATATCCTGAAAATCACCATGTCTAATTCTGGTCAAATTTGATTTAGAAAAACAATGTCAGGCTAAATGCTCTTTTTGAACAGAGACATGTTATTTTTGTTATTGCAAATTCAAGCTCTACATGTGATATTGTTCCAGCGACGCCATCAAAGCAGGATTGCGATATGGAATTCATATTCTTCGAGGGACATTTTCCGCTAAATATTCTCTGGAAGTTCTGAACGTATAATTACATTTGATCTGCCCCATTCTGGCTTGGTTATGTCCTATTAACGTTCATGCCTACGCAAACAACATCTGGCAATTGCCTGCATTATGGAACTGGACATCGGGTGTGTGTGTTCCTTGGGGGACATTATCCAAAATCCCACGGCTCAACTGTCCCAGACTTTTACTATGAAAAGATCATTTGAGAGAACAGATACGCCTCTAACACTGGTGTAAAAAAAATGAATGTCCGGTATGAAAGAATGTCCTGATTCTATATACAAAGGCAGACACGAGCCATATCGTGTATACACAAGAATTTGGTCTATTGAGAGAAAAATACAGATCACATCAAGCTATTTATACAGATTGTTCTCAGAACGGTGAGAGAGTAGCGTGTGTTACTATCTTTAGTTCCGAAACTAAACCTGTAGACTTCCAGCACAGTCAAAAAGAATTTTCTTGCAAATTTCTTGAATTTTTTTTAATTTTCTTGAATTTCTTAAACAGGAAAGATACATTATTCCCACTGTGATACAATGTTTAGAAAGTTCCGAACAATAATTATTATGACGTTTTGGGGGATAGTATCGGACAGTTATTGAGCAATTCCAAAGTTTATGAATCTGTTACAATTTTTGTCTTGTCAGTACGATATGATTTTATTCTCAAACAAGAAAAAATAAGAAAAACCTTCGAATTTCTTAAAATGGGAGACTGACAAGAATTATTTTCTTACAATTTCTTAAAATTTTGAGAAAATTTAAGATAATAATTCTTGGCAATGGCAATTGGCATATTGGCAATATAAATGTAAGGATGTCGATCCGACAGGCAGGAATGTTCGGCCCCTACCTCTTAACCCAGCCAAGACATTTTTTCTGATTCGCAACTCAGGTAAGATATATTATCCTTAATAGAAACATGTCACACGAGGACCCAACTTTTCTATAAGCAGAATAATAACTGTGCGATTTCTGATTTTACAGAACATCACCCAGCAAGCAGATGAACATTGTTCAGTGATAATGGACGGTTTGTTCAGCGAGTGTTATCCAGTAGTCGCGGTCTCTAAGTACCACGACTGGTGCAAAAAAGACGTTTGTTACTTGGGGAACGAAGGCGAAATACCCCCTTCCATAGTAGAAATTTCGGCCGCGGGTCACGAGTGCGCCTTCAAAGGAAAGATCATTCCATGGGCGTCGGATCCAGCCGTTACCAAACTGTACAGTAAGTAGTAAGGTTACTAAAAAAATTATCAAGTGATTAAACAAATAAAATTATAAAACAATTCTATATTTTTTTTCTCTGGCAAGCTTCATGGGTTGTAGTTACCTACATTGCGAATCTCTATTTGCGCGATGGAAATTTCTCAAATTCTCAAAACTCATTCGCTTAAATTGACAGAAATTCTGTTCAGTGGGGATTACTGATCAAGTTCTTAAATATGATAGAGAACGATCGCGATTTTGTTATATGTAACAGTTTGTAACAAAATCATATTTGGTACCCTTCACCAAACTGATGAACAGAGTGGATTTTTGAGGAATGAAAGTTTGTGTATTGATTTGTACAGAACTATATTCTTGGATATCAGGATTTGATGGGGATTCAGTGAGTTGCGGGTGAAGTCTTCCAAATTCTTTCATTTTTCCATTGACATAATGAACTACATTGTATTTTATACTGAGAATAATTACGAACTATTGGGTTTAATACCTCTCGGGCAAATTTGCCGGTGGGGTATTGTCGTTTTCGGCGTCCTCTGTCTGTCCGTCCGTCTGTCCATCTTAATTGTGAACACGACATATCAAGAAGGATTATAGCCAGGCATTGTAAATTCATACCACTTATCCATCTGGTAAAGGGCCAGAAGCCTTATTAAAAATGACCGACCTTGACCTACCTGATCTCGATCAAATTCTAGTATTTGCAATATTTTTTGAAGGATTAAAGCTATAGGATCGTCAAATTCATATTACATTGTGAGTGATTAGAAGTCTATCTCAGTTAGCTGACATCGACCTGTTTTTTCAAGGTCGTTTACTGTTTATTATGAGTTAGCATGAAGAATTATAGTTAGGTTCTCCAAATTAATACAACCGGTTTGTGAGCTTACCCTATTCTGTAAAGGTGAAATTCTATACTTTAAATCTAAGTTCTCCGAATTCGTGCGCCATATGCAGTTAAGTGAGAACAGACCAAACAATTGTTGAAGATGACTGACCAGGATCTATACATTCTGGTTAAAAACAGATCCACTCTGGCGTAGTTCAAGAATCGGTTTTTCAATCAGATTGTTATCTATATTTCCAAGATCAAATTACCTGATTTGATTATGAACTATGTAAAAGTGTATATTTGGAGCTACGAATTTGGTCAGCACAATTTTCTCCCATCAGTTATAGGCCTTGGGAAAAGCTGACCTGTACGGTGGATCGTAGTGGTACGGCTTATAGCGTTGGACACCTCGGTTCTCGTCAGATCACCGAAGTTAAGCAACGTTAAGCTCGGTCAATACTTGGCTGGGTGACCATGTGCTGCACTGGCTGGGCTGATCAGTGTCCAGGGTAATAGGAACTGTGAGCACTCTCCTGTTCTGGCACATGTAGGCACAGTCGTGAAAACGACGTTAAACTTTACTACTCACTCATGCATATTATTTATTTTTTGGGCAGGATATCAACTTGAAGCGTTCATCGAGGCCAATCACGTGATGGCTGGGGTAGATGCAGAAATTAGTTTTTTCCCTGAAACAATAAAATGTGTAATAGGAACTTGTCAGCCAAAAACTGGGAAAATCCGCAGGGAAAATATGGACTTCAACCCTCAACATGGGAAAACCCCCATCAAATTGATCTATGTGGGCTAATGGCCTAAGACCACTATTACAATTTATAATGACGGCCATGTTAACGTAATTATATCTCGCTGATTCCCTTTTGCAGTCTATATTTCCATATTTCGGTAAGAAGTAGTTTACTTCAAGTGCTACATCCTGACAAACATCTTGTCATGTGTTGCCCACCTCTTACTCGATTGTGGAGTGAATTTAGAGATACAGCCGAACTCTTCACCAGCATATTGATCCTAACGAATCGAACGATATACTAGCTATCACTGGCGAGAATGTATGGATATATTTGCTGTTCTTATTGATTCAGTCTTTCAGTGCGAAGGAAGCGGTGAAGTTTACAAAGAATGCGCTCGTACCTGCTTCGGAGACTGCTTAGACTTTGATATTACCCCACTCCATTGTACGGAACGCTGTTTGGCCGGCTGCAGTTGCCCGACAGACCAATACATGGATGCTAACAAGCAGTGCGTCCCGAAGAAAGACTGTACGTGTAAGAACCGATACGATCCAAGCGATAAGGTATACTATCCCGGCGAGATGATCAGTCGGAAGTGTACACATTGGTAAGTATACGCGTCAGTTCCGAAATTCAGCAACCACAAAATAATTTCCGAGTCAATAATCGAAAAACCGTTGGAATTAAAAATCTGAAGAAGGAAATTTGAAAAAAGAAATCTTGGAGCAAAAGAAAAACGGTCAACAGATTTTATTGGTAAGAGTAAAGGCATCATGATGTTCTGTACTCAAAATCTGTGAAATCTTTATGAGCATTATATCCCATTATATTTCCACCGCGGTGAGAAATACTTTCCACCGCGGTGGGAAATACTTTCCACCGTGGTGAGAAATACTTTGCACCGCGGTGGGAAATACTTTCCACCGCGGTGGGAAACACTTTCCACCGTGGTGGGAAACACTTTTCACCGCGGTGGAAACTTTTACACCGCGGTGGAAAGTACTTCTCACCGCGGTGAAAAGTATTTCCCACCGTGGTGGAAAGTATTTTCACCGCGGTGAAAGTATTTCCCACCGTGGTGGAAAGTATTTTCCACCGCGGTGGAAAGTATTTCACCGCGGTGGAAAGTATTTCACAATTTTTTTTCATTTCGCGATGTTTTCGAAAGAAAACATAGAATATTCGAACAAGAAGTCTGAAAAGTCGAAGAAAAACACGAAAAATTCTAAAGAAAACACGGAAAAGTCGAAGGAAAACACGAAAAAGTCAGAGAAAAACACCTAAATGGTAAAAAGCATGAATGTCCCCTACGGGCCACCGTACCCAATGGATTTTCAAGCCGTTCTCTAGAGTATAATGTATCTCAGTCAGTGTAAATGACAAAAGGATATCTTCCTCAAACAATTGTTGTTCAAACAGGGGATCGTGAAACAACCGTGTTACCTGCAGAGATTCACTATCATCATTCTATAAAACTGTTAAGTGAAATTTCGATCAAACCAGAGTTAAAATTGATCTCACTGACGCTTGAGTAAATAAATCACTCATTTGTAATGTGTTTCACTCATGTTGAGTGAATTTAAACTTGAGTGACTTATTAACTCAAATTTGAGTGGAGTCAATTTTCACTCAAACTTGAGTGAATTGCACTCAAGGCTTTTAAGAGAGCATCAACCACTATGACAATGTTGTGATCGCGCCCATGGCGGACCGCCAGTGCACCAACCCAACGATCACGGTGCTCGAACTCTCAATCTGCAAGCCTGTCATGAAGTACCATATCTCATCCTGGCAGGCATAGCTTTCATAATTTTGGTTGAAGTATTTTGCCAAGCCTTCCTCTAACTTAGGAATTACATATTTCAAACAAATTGAAGAGATTAGTCGATGATATCTCCTTCATTGGCACTGACCAAGCACACGAGCATTGTCACAGCAAACCGTGTTCCCATTTCAGACCACGGAACAATTTTCTGTCAAGGGGGGCAGTTTCTTATTAAAAACGATGAGAATCCCAATGATGTAGGGGTCCCAGAGTGGAATCCCCCCCCCCCATCCCACATTCCCAGAACCCACCTGTAAAATTGAAAATGCCATTTTTTAAAAACATATTCATGTAAATTCAGCCCAAAGGTTGACAGAAATCAGAATTAATGAGTTTAGAAAAAAAACAACCAAGTTTAGTGGAGAATAGTTGATGAGGTCATGCATATGGGAACGAGGATGTTATTTTGGCGCCATCTTTGAAGATTAGATAGGAATAAAAAAATACAAAAAAGTAGCTGGCGATGGTTATATACGATTTGCACTTTTTTGGAAGTTAGTGGAGTCACTTGACAAAGTCGTAGTAGCTATAAATATCTCACTTGCGTAGTGAACACTTCAGCCGTCTGGAGAATTTGGTTCATTTTGTAGAAAATCATCTTGGATTTGGATGCTGTTGCCAAAATGACAGGCCAGTGACGTAATTTTCTTCGAACGTTCTATGTATTGGCATGAAAATTATTCCTGGGATAGATGGAATTATTCTGAGCGAGGCACCAAATTTCGGGCTAAACACAGCAAGCATTCGGGACATTATACCGCATAGCACCGTTGAGATCGATTTGCAAACAAAACGATATTTACAGGAGTTGAAGTGGAAATTTTGATTTATCGCAATCGACAATATATATGGAATAATGTTTCAATTTGATTTGTTCATGTTCGTTGTGAATTTTTTCCGTTTCAGGAAATTTGCAAATATCGTTGGGATGTTTCGCAATTCTATGTAGAATCAGACTTCGCAATATCCACTCTGTTAAAAGCGGCATAAAATAATTCATAGATATTTACATGCTTTAGGTTTCGATGAATAAAATCCCTATTTACAAGTACATTCTGACAAATGCATGGAAAAGAGGGAAAATATTTTGTGAAGTTAAAATTTACAGAAGCCGTGTTTCGTACGAAAAATTACCCTTCAAATTTTAAATTCTTTCAACTTAAAGAGACGTAAAATAGCGTAGATGAACGTTTGAAATTTAGTTCTTGTCCCCTTTTCGCTTTTTCGTATATATTTTAGCCTGCACAGCCAGAAAAAGGGGGATGGCCCATCACCTTTTTATGGTGATGATGCCGGTTCATCACCATTTAAAAGTGATGAAAAAGGGAAGTGGTGGGAGGACTTGGAAATGCTAGCCGTCCGTCCATCCGTCCGTCCCTCCGTCCGTCCTTCCGTCCGTCCGTCCGTCCGTCCCACATCTTGTGAACGCGATATCTTGAGAACAATTCGACCAATCGACTTCAAACTTGAGAAGGTGCTTCACATCACTTAGACGGCTATTGGTATTGATTTTCACTGAGGTACGTAATCCAAGATGGCCGCCATCGACCATATTGGATTCTGTCCGTCCCACATCTTGTGAACGCGATATCTCAAGAACAATTCGACCAATCGACTTCAAACTTGAGAAGGTGCTTCACATCAGTTGGACGGCCATTGGTATTGATTTTCACTGAAGTACGTAATCCAAGATGGCCGCCATCGACCATATTGGATTCTGTTCGTCCCACATCTTGTGAACGCGATATCTCAAGAACAATTCCACCAATCAACTTCAAGCTTGGAAAGGTTCTTCACATGAGTCAGACGGCCATTGGTATTGATTTTCACTGAGGTACGTAATCTAAGATGGCTGCCATTGACCATATTGGATTCTGTCCATCCCACATCTTGTGAACGCGATATCTCGACAACATGACCAATCCACTTCAAACTTGAGAATGTGCTTCGCATCAGTTAAACGGCCATTGGTTTTGATTTTCACTGAGATACGTAATCCAAGATGGCTGCCATGGACCATATTGGATTCACTCCGTTCCACATCTTGTTAACACGATATCTCAAGAACAAATCAACCAATCGACTTCAAACTTGGGAAGGTGCTTCACATCAGTTGGACGGCCATTGGTATTGATTTTCACTGAAGTACGTAATCCAAGATGGCCGCCATCGACCATATTGGATTCTGTTCGTTCCACATCTTGTGAACGCGATATCTCAAGAACAATTCCACCAATCAACTTCAAGCTTGGGAAGGTTCTTCACATCAGTCAGACGGCCATTGGTATTGATTTTCACTGAGGTACGTAATCCAAGATGGCTGCCATTGACCATATTGGATTCCATCCGTCCCAGATCTTGTGAACGCGATATCTCGAGAACAATTCAACCAATCGACTTCAAACTTGGGAAAGTTCTTCACATCAGTTAGACGGCCATTGGTATTGATTTTCACTGAGGTACGTAATCCAAGATGGCTGCCATTGACCATATTGGATTCTGTCCATCCCACATCTTGTGAACGCGATATCTCGACAACATGACCAATCCACTTCAAACTTGAGAATGTGCTTCGCATCAGTTAAACGGCCATTGGTTTTGATTTTCACTGAGATACGTAATCCAAGATGGCTGCCATGGACCATATTGGATTCACTCCGTTCCACATCTTGTGAACGCGATATCTCGAGAACAGTTCGACCAATCGACTTCAAACTTGAGAATGTGCTTCACATCAATTAGACGGCCATTGGTATTGATTTTCACTGAGGTACAAATCCAAGATGGCTGCCATTGACGATATTGGATTCCATCCGTCTCGGATCTTGTGAACGTGATATCTCAACAACAATTTGACCAATCAACTTCAAACTCGAGACGGTGCTTCAGTTAGACAGCGATTGGTATTGATTTTCATTGAGGTAGTATGTAATCCAAGGTGGCTGCCATGGACCATCTTGGTTTTCACTCACCCATATTTTACCCATCTGTGTTGTGAACGCGATATCTTGATCTATTCCACTCATCGATTTATAAACCTCACCATCCACAAATCCATATACAACTACAGACTAACATTCCAGTGTTCCCATTACTGCTTCCCAAACCTCAAATTGTCTCAACAATTCCAGATGAACGTCTCTTTCCACATACACATATCAACTTTCCAAGTTATTTTTAAGGAGATATTGGAAGCGTATATGCTGTATGCTCTCAAACAGGCTACTTGGCGGAGGACCTGCTAGCTACTCAGCTTGTAGGGTAAATTATGGCCCAGGTCGTCACATTTCACGGTGACGATAGCTATCACCCTTTTACGGTGATGATGGAAAAGGGTGATGGCTCTAACTCATCACCTTTTTTGGGTGATGCTGTCATCACCATATTAGGATGATAAGTATCACCTTTTTTCTGGCTGTGTGGAATTATCGTTTTTATTAAAAATTAAGACTTATTTCACCAAAAAAAAATCAAACGTTCTCAACATATCTACCGCGATATTACATCGAAGTATCATTTCGGTTAAAGATGAGACATTTTGAATATATTAAAACATTTCGGCAATAATATATGCGAAAAAAACAAACAAACAGATAAAAGCTCATTTCAATCGTCCACCGACGCTGTTTTACGTAACTTTCGACTTCATAGTATAAAACTGATATTTTCTCCTAACGGAACAAAGTCTTTTGTGCTAATTTAAATCAATTAATCTTTGTCTTCTTAAATGGAACAACAAGAGGAAATTTTCTCGGGTCTTTGCCCCTTGTTGTAGATACATGATAAGAGTGAATAAAATTCTAACAACAAATCTGATAAAACATGAGTGACCTACATGTGATAAAGATATGCCAGATATACTTTCAGACATGAATAGTGTGACTAACGTCACAGGACCTACGAAGTAGGGTGAGGAAGACGACTTGGGGGTCCAAGCGTAATGCTATAGGTCACCTAAGTAGGTCAAATTTAAATCAAAAGCCGGTCTGCTGCTAACAGTCCCCTAATGCCATCTTCATTTTATCCAGCCAATTTCTACGTTCCCACTTCGAACCTGCCTTGATTTATCTGGACCCCTTCAATGTTCAAATAACTTATAAATAGACACGAGACGTCACTGACCTCGAAAGCATTTGAAATTCGAAATGGGTCGCACAAGAGCGTTATTGATTGGCTGACCTAAATTGTGGGCACCTTATTAGGAGGAAAGACGACGCTAATAGAGGATGATGTCACTCTACGTGACTTCACTGACCTTCACTCGCAATCGATGTGTACGTTCTGATTGGTTCTTCTGCCGTTAGAAGGTGAAATTTACACCTCGAATTTTGAACACTGAAGGGGTCAGATAAATCAAGGCAGGTTCGAAGTGGGAACGTAGAAATTGGCTGGATAAAATGAAGATGCCTAATGCACGTTCATGCCAAAAATCAAGGTTCTTAGGTCAAAGGTTCTCCTTATTTTTCCGACGAAAGGATTCGGATGGACTGACTGATTGACTGACTGACTGACTCATTCATTACAGGACAATTTGCAAATGAGAGCCTACTTCATAGGAATAATAGCTGGAGAGAGGTAGACATTAGCAGGGTTTGGCATGATACTCAGTCCAAAAGCAGGCAAGAATATTTCGTTATCTATCATGATATTTACAGGTTCGTTCTATTACGAACGTGGGGTGTTAAAAGATGTATTGTTTGTGAAACTTTCAATGACGAACGTCTTACATCGGATGGTTTTATGTGTGTTCTAGTACATGTACCAATGGTACCTGGATTTGCGGAGAACAGACCTGTACCGAAGAGTTCGTATGTCCCAAGAATCAAATTTTCGTAAAGGACGCATCGCCCTGTCAGTGGACCTGCGACGACGACCTGACTGGAGATCTTAGTTGCGAGGACCTCGGCTATCTCTTTGAAGGTTGTGGCTGCCCAGATGGAAAGTACATGTCTTCAACGGTACGTGTTCGGCTCTTACACGTAGACTAGTTGTTTATTCGTGGATTTTGTTTGGAATTATGCGGGTTATTTTTTAAACCGAGATGCTGGTTTTGCAGTGGTTCTTCAAAAATCCTTATCAAAAGTAAAAAATCTTCAAAGTTAATGCTGTAATAAATTGTAATAAATGAACTCACCAAAACGAGTTATGTATTTTCTGGTATTCATTCAAGGAATCGGAATTAATGACAATTTTGTACTTCTGACCGATCGAAAATAGAGTGGCTCGTGAAAGTTCATCCTTCAAATGTCCACGCTAATAACTTCCAAAGCAATCTTCAAAAATATCTTGCACTTTTACATTCCTATAATATACATTTCAAACAAAATGAGACTATTTTGTTTCATAATATTTTTCACTGGAAATGATTCAAAGTTCAATAATTCGAAAAAATTCAATAATGCGAGTCAACTAAATCACGGATATCTGTAGAACGGAGACACTCTTAGTTCTCTTTTCATTTGTATCTACAACGTTGTGTTCAAATTTTATGATTCTACACACATCAGTATACGAGTTATTAGAAAGAAAGCCAATCTGAGAAACGTACTGTAAAACGAGCAAAAGGACCTGGGTGGATCACCTACAGTGATCACCGACGAATCCAGTTTTAAGCCCGTATTTCTAGACGTCCGGAAGCTCATGTTCAACGGGAAACTTTTCATATTAAGAAATAACTTATCATGATTTTTCTTTCACCAACTCCATAGAGTGAATAATGTAGTTTGATATTTTAGGATTTTTTCCCCAAAGGTTTCAAACCAGTTAGGGTTACTGCAATCTTAATTAATTCAGGATTCACTAGTTCAAATCATTGTGTCAATACTTTTTTTGTTTCATTTTATTGAGAAGCCAGACTCTCACAGGGGAGTGGCGACAATACTTGATGACGTTATTCTTCTGAACTTCTGCTTCATAGTTTGTAACCTGATTCGGGTGTTTGTGAAACAACAGCCACTTCATCCCATGGTGTATTCGATTTTCTGATTACAATGGTGTTCAAAACGTCTGCATCGGTGGTATTTGCGTTGTCACTTACCGCTGATGCCTGACTGACTCGGTGAGTGATAACGCAGGAATCACCTCTAAGTCGGTGTTAAACTCCTGATCAATATAGGGTGTATATTTCTCGTACATAGGGCGAATGCGTGCTGCCCACCGAATGCCCGTGCAAATTTCAGAAGAATTGGTACCAACCAGGCAACACAGTGAGAATGGGCTGTAATGTAATGTGAGTGCTTTGGACTTTTCATAGAGACTCACTAATTGACTGCATGATCCTCAAATGGTCTTCCAATCTTCCCTAAAATCATTATCATCCGTTGATGAACTGGGCCTTACAGCCTCCGAGTGAGAACTGTTGAAATCAAATCCAGCGGTCCCAGTCTTGCAAGTCTCTCATTTATATAACCATGATACGGCTACCCAAGCCAGAATCAAAATATTTTGTGACTTTCCCTATGTTATATAAATGCATGGTATAACTATGGTGTACAACATTCCATATAGCTTCACGGAAACAGGGCGCGCGCCTTATCTGCGCCTTACCTGCGCCTTATTCCTCAATCCCATTTAGCCTGCTGCGCTCAAAATGCGCATCAAGGACGCGCGCCTTAACTGCATCCCAGAACTAACTCTGCTTTTTGCTTCTGAAGATGATTGCACCCTCTCTGCGCACAGATTTACAGATTTCAGACTGCTCCCTAAGTCGCGCCCTCTGGACATTTTACCCAAAATCCAGAGTGAGACTTCTGGACGTTTTTCCACTAACATTCATATATTTAGCTATTATCTAGGACTCTACATGAATGGCAAAAATAAATCCTAAATAAACAAATTTTTACCCAAAAATTCAGACTGCATCCCGTCTGGCTTTTTCACTATTCTGGAATTCTAATTCATAATGTGACATTTCAACATTGGTACTTCTAATATTATTTCAACCAAAACTCACACTTTTGTAGGAGGAAATAGATATTGAGCCTTATTGTGACAGATACACATTTTTACAGTAATCGGTTTTGACGTGTTGAGCCTCTGGCACTTTCGCCCCAACTGCGCCCTGCAAGTACATCACTCATCCTATTCACTGTCGAATGCTAGCATATGGATATAAGCTGTTTGTCAATATGGAGGGTATTTGCTCCCGTAAACGCAGTGAGCACTTTCTGTTGCAGCAATAACTAATGCAATATAATTCTTACGGGAACAGGCAGTGATTTTTCTCACAATCTCCAAATTAAACCTTTTGCATACGTCTTATAGTTGAATCTGGTCAAAAAGAATCAATCATTTACTTTTTATTGCAAAAAAAAAAGATCTCAGGTGACATGTTCGTTTATTTCTCTTTACAGGCGATGTGTTTCAAAAAACTGGGTTAAGGAGTCGACCGACGAAAATTGTCCAGGTTTGAAAGATATCTTTTGAACTCTTACGTACTTTCTAAGACAGCAACTTCGAGGATAGAGATCACCCATGTCACTTTATGTCAATGTTACTCTAAGCATTTCATCGCATCCTTATGGAAAAACAACGCGTTTCGGTATACCTTGGCGCTCAGCAGGAAGAGGATAGATCAAGAACTGATTGACCCGGTGTCGGGATAATGTGACTGGGTCGTCTTGATATGACTGAGAAATTCTTGAATGCGGCGTTAAAATCCTACTCACTCGCGCACTCACTTCATACCTGATCGCTGCCGGATAACGATATATGACGGAAGCACTTATTGCTACTAGCCTCGCCAATAATGCTAGAGGACACTGTCTTTATCATCCCCAGCAATAACCATATCAGACAAGATCCCTGTCTTTATCATCCTTACCAATAATGATAGCGAACAGGAGTCCTGCCTGTATAATCCTCATCAATAACGATAGTGAAGTAGAATGACGGAATCACTTATTGCTACTATCCTCGCCAGTAATGATAGAGGACACTGTCCTTATCATCCCCATCAATAACGATAACGGACAAGATCCCTGTCTTTATCATCCTTACCAATAGTGAAAGCGAACAGGAGTCCTGTCTGTATAATCCTCACCAATAACGATAGTGAAGAGGATCCCTGTTTTTATCATCCTTGTCAATTACACTAGCGAATAGGATCCCTATTTATCATCTTCACCAATAACGATAGCGGACAGGAGCCCTGTCTTTATCATTCTCAGCAATACATATCTGAGAGGATCCCTCTCTTTATCATCTTCACCAATAACTATAGCGAAGTAGAATACTGTCTGTATCTTTCTCATCAATAATGATAGCGACCAGGAGCTCGGTCTTTATCATCCTCACCAATAAAGATAGCAGACCGGAACCTTTCTGTATCACCCTTACCGGTAACGATAGTGAACAGGAGGCCTACCCGTTCTCTGTGATGTAACGTCAGAACGTTACACGCTCTGTGTATTGTGTCGCCGTACTTCAAGACTCTAAATTCCATGGGAATAAGTAGACAATTAAACCACTATGGTGTATATCTCTATATAACATTCGATCTTCCATGGAAACGGATAAACAATTGGACAATCTGTATATTTACTGGCAATTTTATTAAATTCAACAGATCATTTGATAAAGGCTCCGGCATGAGAGTCGAAAGCTTGTGCATTAAATATGCTTACGTGGAGTGCAGCTCAGAAGTTTGTCTATTTCTATAGGAGGCCTGTCGTTATCATCCTCACCGATAACGATGGCGGACAGGAACCCTGTTTATATCATGCTGACCAAATAACGATAGCGAACGGGAGCCCCGTCTTTATCATCTTTATCAATAATGATAGCGGACAGGATTCCTGCCTTTATCACCCTCACCAATAACGATAGAGGACAGGAGTTTTATCTGTATCATCCTCACCGAATAACGATAGCGGACAGAAGCCCTGTCTTTTTCATCCTTACCTATACCGATAGGTATAACTATCGTTTAGATTTATCGTCCTCAGCAATACTCATAGCGGATAGGAATCCTGACTTTGTCATCCTCATCAATAATGACGGCGAACAGGAGTCCTGTTTGTAGCATCCTCATCAATAACGATAGCGGACCCGGGCCCTGCCTTTATCAATATCACCAATAACAATAGCGGAGAGGATCCCTGTTTTGATCATCTTCGCCAATAACGATAGTGAACAGACCACATGTCTTTATCATCCTCAGCATTAAGGACAGCGGACAGGATCTCTCTCTTTATCATTCTCACCAATAACGATAGTGGACAGGAGCCCTGTCTTTATCATCTTCACCAATAACGATAGCGGACAGGAGCCCTGTCTTTATCATCTTCACCAATAATGATAGCGGACAGGAGCCCTGTCTTTATCATCTTCACCAAGAACGATAGCGGACAGGAGCCCTGTCTTTATCATCTTCACCAAGAATGATAGCGGACAGGAGCCCTGTCTTTATCATCTTCACCAATAACGATAGCGGATAGGAGCCCTGTCTTTATCATCTTCGCGAAGAACGATAGCGGACAGGAGCCCTGTCTTTATCATCTTCACCAAGAATGACAGCGGACATGAGCCCTGTCTTTATCATCTTCACCAATAACGATAGTGGACAGGAGCCCTGTCTTTATCATCTTCACCAAGAACGATAGCGGACAGGAGCCCTGTCTTTATCATCTTCACCAAGAATGATAGCGGACAGGAGCCCTGTCTTTATCATCTTCACCAAGAATGATAGCGGACATGAGCCCTGTCTTTATCATATTCGCCAATAACGATAGTGGACAGGAGCACTGTCTTTATCATCTTCGCCAATAACGATAGCGGACAGGAGCCCTGTCTTTATCATCTTCACCAAGAATGATAGCGGACAGGAGCCTTGTCTTTATCATCTTCATCAAGAACGATAGCGGATAGGAGCCTTGTCTTTATCATCTTCACCAATAACGATAGCGGATAGGAGCCCTGTCTTTATCATCTTCACCAATAACGATAGCGGATAGGAGCCCTGTCTTTATCATCTTCACCAAGAATGAAAGCGGACAGGAGCCATGTCTTTATCATCTTCACCAAGAACGATAGCGGACAGGAGCACTGTCTTTATCGTCTTCACCAATAACGATAACGGACAAGAGCCCTGTCTTCATCATCTTCACCAAGAACCATAGCGGACAGGAGCCCTGTCTTTATCATCTTCACCAATAACGATAACGGACAGGAACCATGTTTATATCATCTTCACCAATAACGATAACGGACAGGAACCATGTTTTTATCATCTTCACCAATAACGAAAGGGGCAGGAGTCCTGCCTTTATCATCCTCACCAATAACGATAATGGTCAGGAGCCCTGTCTTTATCATCTTCACCAATAACGATAACGGACAGAAGCCATGTTTTTATCATCTTCACCAATAACGATAACGGACAGGAGTCCTGCCTTTATCATCCTCACCAATAACGATAATGGTCAGGAGCCCTGTTTTTATCATATTCACCAAGAACAATAGCGGACAGTCACCCTATTTTTATCATCCTTACCAATGATTAAAGCGGACAGGATCCCAGTCTTTGTCATGCTTCCCAATAACGATAGCGAACAGAAGCCTCCTCCCTACTCTCTCACCGAAAACACGATAGCGGATAGATACTTTCTTCTTACCATCCTCACCAATGGCGATAGTGGGTTGGAGACCTTCTCTATTATCTTTCAAAAAAGGTTGCAAATAGATGCCCTGCTTTTACCATCATTCTCAAAAATAACGGTATCGGAAAAAACCCCTTTTGTCTTTCATCCACACCGATAACGCTAACGTACAGCTTCTCTATTATTCTAATCGATAGTGATAGTGGACCAATAACCAATAACTATTGAGGACAGAAACCCACCCTATATTATCCTAACCGGCAACTATAACGGACAAGAACCCTCTATAATCCTCTCCACTAACGATAGCGAACAGAAAGCATCTCTCTGCTATCCTAACCAATAACTATTGTGGACAGTAACCTGCCCTATATTATCCTAATCGACAACTATAACGGACAATAACTATCTATTATCCTCCACTAACGATAGCGGACAGAAACCCTCTCTCTGTTATCCTCGCCATTAAAGGCTGAGGACAGAAGCCCTCTCTATATTATCCTAACCGATAACTTAAGCGGAAAATAACCCTATATTATCCTCACCAATAACGAAAGCTAAGAGAAATCCTCTTTCTGTAATCCTAACCGATAGCGATTGAAAACAGAAACCCTCCGTATATTATTCTGGTGGATAACTATAACTGACAAACGCACATTAAACATGAGTTTCTTGTTTTGGTATTTTCTGTTGTTATTCATTTCATCTTTTAAATACCAGTCACTCTCCTTATCCGATATTTATGATTGGCATACAATCTCTAGCCTGTTGATTTCAATGTTGTTTCCGGCATAAGGATATTTAATTTAATTTAATTTCATTTAATTTTCTCTCGGGAAAATAAAACGAAAAATGAGACTCTTAACTGATAGAGATAGGTAGATATGTGTTTCGAAGAATACCACTGAATTATATCTCCTAACAAATATTTTCGAATTTGTTTTCCAGCCACTTGCTGGGCGGCAGGGGACCCTCATTTCCGTACATTCGATGGACAGTTCTACTCCTTCCAAGGCGCTTGCACGTACACGTTGATGAGGCACACCGGGGGACAGTTTGATGTGACCGTACAAAACGTCCCTTGTGGTTCAAAAGGAGTCACGTGTGCCAAGTCAATATATATCAGCATCGGGCTGGTCACCATACATATCGTGGAGGGAAAGTTTGTTACAGTGAATGAAGTACCATATCCAACTGGATATAATTCAGAGGTTCTCTCCATCGACAAGGTGGGCGTGTTCGTTCAAGTCAATGTGAAAGGAAAGTTCATCATTCGAACACAAGGTATGTTCCCAGTGTTATATATAGAAGCAGGGTATCGGGGCGTCCTTCAAAGAAACTGTTGGTATGTTCCCAGTGTTAGATGCAGGGTCTCGGGGCGTCCTTCTAAGGGACTATTGGTATATTCCCAGTGTTAAATGCAGGGTCTCGGGGCGTCCTTCAAAGGGACTATTGGTATGTTCCCAGTGTTAGATGCAGGGTCTCGGGGCGTCCTTCAAAAGGACTATAGGTATGCCCCCAAAGTTACTGAAGAGTCTCGTGGCGTTATTCAACGGGACTATAGGTATGTTCCAAATGTAAGATACAGTGTCTTGTGGCGTCTATAAACAGCATGTCCCCAGCGTTAGATAAAGATAACGATGTGCCCTGTCTTATCAACGAACAAGTGCAATCCTACGAACGTCTCGCCCATCAAAGGGACTATAAGTATGTCCTAAGTATTAGATGCAGGGTCTCGTGGCGTCAATAAAGGGATTATGTTTTGCCCGAAAATCTCTTATTTCTCGAATTAAAGAGACGAATTACAATTCTGGTTGTACTAAACACAATCAAATCACCTTCGGTCTTCTATCCCAGTCTCCTTCAATTCTCTTTCGAAATGTTTGTCGAAGTTCTAAAACAATCAAATGAGGATTAAAAGAAAAGGAAATAAATACATTGCAAACTTTCCTGGATAGACCACGTGTCTCTCACCGGGTAGTAGGTTCGACCACACGCAATACGCGAACGTGTTCTCAACACGTCGGGGGGAGGGCGGGGGTATTCATTATCATCCAAGTTTATAAATTGCGTCTTGGATATATTTAAATTGAGAAACTGCGCAGCCGCTTTCGATGATCGCCGTGCAGGAAGCTCAGGTTCACGGGCACGTGCGGTGGGATCTGTCAAATATATATATGTCCACACTTGCAATGCATTAGGCTGATCTAAATGCAATTTTAGAAATAATGGACAATAATAGATGTACTCATACGAAGGGCTTCCATATGTTAACCTGTTATACGGTATATAGTATTGTAACTATAGTTCAATCATTTCGAGACCTTTTGGAACTCAGGCGGTCTACAAATATGTGCACGCTGTTGTCCTCGCACATTCCACCGAAGAATTTTCGAGTCAATAATCGAAAGACCTTTAAGGTCGACAGTTAGCAGAAATTCTATGAAATGGAAAAGAGAGAGAATTACAACACATATAAGGGAAGTGGGAAGAGGTGCCGACATACTGACTGCGTCACATGACTTCACAGAATAGTCTTCTGGTTAACCTATTCTAAAGCACATACCAAGAATCTTGTCTCTTGTTAAAAAGAAGCGGTCAGCAGTTTCGGAAAGAAGAACTTGACAGAATGTTACCATTGGTTTCAGTGCCACCATTATACCTGTTTTGTTTCTTCAATTTGCTATACTTGGTCAACTTTCTTAGGCACCAGGGTCTATATTGACTTGGACCGTGGCATGAAGAGCCAGGTGGAAGGTTTGTGTGGAAACTTTGATGACGATGCCTTGAATGACTATACCAGGAGCGATAACATGGTCGAGACCAGGCCTGCTGCCTTTGGCGAATCCTGGAAGATCCAGGATTCTTGCCCCGACGTTTCCGATCAAGATAACCCCACAGTGGATACGGAGCCTTGTCCAGTGAGTGAAGAATTCAACGCAACATTAAATGGGTGGTGGAAATCGATCTCCGCGTACTGACAAGAAGTCACATGATCCCACAGACCAATAAACGGATGGCTTATGTCTGAAAACATCACAAGATCCAAACGTGATCCGTGCGATGATTTGTATCCCAGCCTCCCTTTTAGAAGCTGCACCATCAGGCTTCTTTCAACTCTGTTGAAGAGGGCTCTGTTGCAACTACTAATGACACAATTGTCGCAAATACGACAATTGTGTCATTAGCAGTTGTCAGGTCGCGAGCTTATGCCACAACTGCGTTGTGACAATAGCATGCGAATCTGTCACTCAAAAAAGTGATAGCGAGCATGTTGAAGCTCATTGTCGCAACTGGGAACCAGTAATTATCTGAGGCAAAAATATATCATACATGATGTATGACTAAATCTTTGATAAACTTGCAATAGCAACTACTAACGACTCAATCGTCGTAATTGCGTTACGAGTGGTCGAATCTGCATGCAGTTAATAGCGTTTGACACTGCACGCAGAGTAGCCTGCTAATGACGCAATTACGACATTAGCTGGCGACCTGACTATTGTAGTAGTTGCTACAGGGCCCTTCGGATGTAACTATTGAACCGATTGACTTCAAATTTGGAGAATGGCTTGAAATTGGTGAAAGGAAGGTTGGGATTGCTTTTCAGTTACCTTCGTATTCCAATATCTTGGCTGCCGTCAGTGATATGAGATATCATCGACCAAAAAATATCGACCAAAGCGGTCCACGTCCCCCGCAGCAGCAGCACCAGTTATGGTAGATGCTGGAATGCGTTGCATTGATGCAATCCCACATCTGACAGGTAATATGAACTGTAAATTACTGCAAAATATTTATCGAAAGTTATTGAAGATCCCACGTATGAATCTGAAACAGATCTTGCTCTCTCTTGTAGGGTACATTATCTATCAGACAACAATGGTCAATGGATAGCTGTGACACGATTAAACGTGGAACATTATTTGCCGAATGCAGAGAAAAGGTCCCAGGTTATTTGGTTTATTACGACAACTGTGTCTGGGATGCCTGCAGGTACGTAGCATTGTTCTTCTGCTTAAAGTGGCCAAAACAGCATATATCTCAAAAATGAGTTCTATCGATTCTTTGCTCCAGAGATAAGCAACTTGGACTCTAGCATATTGGTATCGGTAATGTGATAATAGTGGGTTTACTTTTCTAGGATCCCGTTTACTGTTTTGATAAGTTTGATTTTGATAAGTTTGAAGGTGGATTTCGATTCCTAAGGACATGACCTTAAAAATGCGCCCCTTTTCACCTCGCAAAACGAAGGGGAACTCCCGCTAGGGGACTCTTTTTCAAGATGACCGCCATGAGCATTTTCGTAATATGAGATTGCCCTCCGTTTGGCTGCGAAAATCGCCCAAAATGTCCACTCAAGGATTTTTTAATGTTCTAAATCCATTTATCATAATTATAACACATAGTGAAACTCCAAATTTATGTTGATTTATTGCAAACATATACAAAATTACCGCCTTGTAGAATAAAACTCGATATCTTGCTATTTTCTTTCATCACCACAGAATGTTATGTGGGTATCTATTTTGATGTTGATCACTTATGCGATTCTGTTTTCCTTTTACCAATAAGGTGATGTCCCTTCGTCTGTTGACACGATCAAAACGATCAAAATACGCAGACGATAACAAAATGGCTGCCTTGCAGATACCAATACTGTGTCGTATCTGCCTGATTCCTTTTTAGAACCAAAGCTTTTCATATTGCGATGTAGTTCACCTTAATATATGCAATACAACCAAAGATCAATTGCGTAGACCAGCTGGAACACAGGATTATCGCGGTGATATCGCAGATTCATAAAAATTGAAGTAGTATATTATGGCGATATCTCTTATTATTTGAGGGTGTGGTGGGGGTCTGGGATCCGTATTTTGACTTTTCATGGTTCCAAGGAAAATTCTAGGTTTTGCATCCTCACGTTGCCAAAGCAACCCAAGGTTTAAGGTCCACCTCACGTCCGTGACATCATTACGCCTCCCAGTCCCCCCACCACACCCTCAAATACTAGGAGATATCGCCTAGTTCATTTTTTTTATGAATCTGCAATATTACCGTGATAATCCTGTGTTCCAGCTGATCTACATAAATGATTTTTGGTTGTATTGTATATATTAATGTGAACTACATAGCAATATGAATATCTATGCTTGTAAAAATGAATCAGGTAGATACGACACATTATTCGTATCTGCAAGGCAGCCATTTTGTTATCGTCTGCGTAATGTGATCGTTTTGATCGTGTCAACAGACGAAGGGACATCACCTTATTGGTAAAAGGAAAACAGGATCGCATAAGTGATCAACATCAAAATAGATACCCACAGTCTGTGGTGACGGAAGAAAATAGCAACATATCGCATCCAAGTACGAGTTGTATTCTACAAGGCGGTCATTTTGTATATGTTTGCATGATTGGGGATGCAATAATCAAGATAATGGAGAGTTTGGAGTTTTCTTGTGTATTATAAGTATGATAAATGGATTTAGAGCATTAAAAAACCATAGAGTGGACATTTTGAGCGATTTTTGTAGCAAAACGGAGGGCCATCTCATAAACGTCTGCTTATGGCGGTCATCTTGAAAAAAGTCGCCTAGCGAGAGTTTCCTATCGCGCTGCGAGGTATATACGAACTAATTTCAAAGGTCAGGCCCTGAGGAATCCGAATTCACCTTTAAACTTAGTATGCATCAAAATAGTCACGGGATCCTAAAAAAGGAACAGTTCAGTTTTCTGTAATATTGCTATTTGGGATGAATACTTATTAATGGGCATCTCGGTCCGCAGTTCGGATACCTCAATTCATTCACGATTTCGAATGTATTCTACTCTCTGGCGCCGACCCACGTCCACGCGATAACTTCGCCTTGGTAGAACATCTTCTTTCGTGTACACATTGTTAGATATAATGACACTGACGTACTAACCACGGCCTTATTAGCCTTTTTCTCCCCCGACGCCCGAAGTTTTGGGGTATGTCCGTCCATACGTGCGTCCGTCCGACTTCGTTTCCGGACAATAACTTCTGAAAACCTGAATGCATTCTTTTCAGATTCTGTATGTGGGTACCTCGCCTCAAGATCTCGCTCAGGATTGTTTACCATGCCGATCAGCCAATTGGTGGCACCACATGGGGGCCAAGTCAAAATTTCGTTTTCGGAAAATAACTTTTGAAAGACGTATTCTTTGCAAATTTGCTATGTGAGTACCTCGCCTCATGATCTCGCTTGGGATTGTTTTGTTCCACGGATCCGCTTATAGGTGGCGCCACCTGTGGTCCAAGTTAAATTTTTGCAACTGGATCTCACTTGGGATTGCTCTCCATGCCGGAAAATGAATGTTACGATTCCAAGCCAAATCATTTGTTTCAACGTTGACGGTCTTCAGCCGCTCCGGTTTTCATTAAGCCCGGCGCACACGAGAGATATCAGCTGAGCTATCGGCCTCAATTGCCTGTCAGCTCAGGGGCTAGCTCTCGTGTGGTTTCAGCGCACACGGTGAGCGAAAGTTTCACGAAATTGATTTCAGTTCCCGCATAACTTCTTCTTCAAGACCATTTTGAAGAGTCGTGCGTATGAATCGTGTGAAAATAACATGCGATTCATTGGCCAGTCCAACGAAACTGCTGAGCTGTTGGCTTGCGTTCGCCGCATACGCGGAGGATTTGGCCTCGCGAGGCGAAATTATCTAACAAGTTTGATATTTTTCCCCCGGCCTCGCGAGGTCAAAAACTCACCAAAAACTGCCCGCACACGAGAGCTAGCCCCCTGAGCTGACACGCAATTGAGGCCGTCAGCTCAGCTGATAGCTCACGTGTGCGCCGAGCTTTAGACTCGACAATTTGGGATTTTAATCAAAGCTGCAATATGACCTTTTACGGCAGTTGCGAATCGCCATACTACATTCACGAAATTTATTCACTAATATAGCCAAACTGAACCCATGATCCTTCCAGGTCATGAAGCCGCTCTAACTGTTTAAATGCTTTTACTGGATCGTATGGACACTAAATTGGTTCTAACTTGGGTAGTTAGCTGTCTGGTTTACACACTTCCCAATTCGATCAACTTGTCAGCCAGCTCCAAAGTACATGTGGCAAGCGGTCTACCATGCATAATGCGTTTGAAAATATGGCAAGTTAAGCTTTTCTGAACAGCTACAGGCTCTCCCTTCCAGCTATCTTTTATAAATGACAGTGAACACTGTATTCTCCAGGTGCGACAAGGGCGGTGATTGCGAATGTCTTTGTCAGGCCATCGCTAATTTCGCCGAAGAATGCAACAAACAAGGCGTCGTGGTCAGTTGGAGATCCAACGATTTATGTCGTAAGTGGCAAAACTGTTTTCAGTTACATTTATTAACAGTTACTTAAGCTATTGAAACCTACTTCAGTAGTGATAATCCAATCCTTTTTGCCCTAATTCCATTTAAAACAGGAATTTGTTCACTCTTCCACCGTGTCGTTTTCATCACGTTGGGCACACCCGTTCTCGTCAGATCACCGAAGTTAAGCAGCGTTGAGCTCGGTCAATACTTGGATGGGTGACCGGGTGCTGTACTGACTGGGCTGATCAGTGTCCAGAATAATAGGAACTGTGTTCTGGCACATATAGGCACCGTCGTGATATGACTGAAACAATGTTGAAAACGACGTTAAATCCTACTCACTCACTCATCGACTACACAGAGACTGTATCCAAGTACGCGCGCGAGAGAAATAGTCTCGAACCAAGTGTTCAACTTTAAGAAATGTGTATAACTTCATTGCATTTCGACGAACAGCGCACCATATCGCTCGGTTCGAGAGTATCAGATAAGATGTCGGCGGCCATGTTTGTAGTCGATGAAAACGACCACGTTCTATTTGGCGTTCTATGTGGATTTATTAAAAAAACTATGAGAACTCAGACATGAATGTACACACCATTTCATTTACAGGCAAGTAAAGCATGATTGTGCCAAAAATTTCAGCGCAAATCTCAAAATTATGAACGATTGGGCGTAAAAGGTTTCCAAATAATTTGGTTTCCGACCTGGTCTTATCTATAGAGGTCCCCCCCCGCACCAACCTTTCCCTCTTTCCCTGACCCACCAAGGACTGCTGCCTGTGGTTTTATACAAACAACAGTGCATCAAGGGATATCTCACGCAAACAACATTGCATCACGGGATATCTTCTACAAACAACAGTGCATCATGGGATGTCTTCTACAAACAACAGTGCATCATGGGATATCTTCTACAAACAACAGTGCATCATGGGATATCTTATACAAACAACAGTGCATCATGGGATATCTTCTACAAACAACAGTGCATCACGGGATATCTTATACAAACAACAGTGCATCACGGGATATCTTATACAAACAACAGTGCATCATGGGATATCTTATACAAACAACAGTGCATCACGGGATATCTTATACAAACAACAGTGCATCACGGGATATCTTATACAAACAACAGTGCATCACGGGACATATTCCCGTTTTAAATCTCCTGATTGGTCAGTTCAAATTTTCAAAAAACCAATACCGGATCTTCATTGGCCTGCTGAGAAAATTGGAAGAATTTTTTTCGGGTGAATTTTTTTTGTTGGCTAACTTTGCCTCTTCGCTGAACCATGTTTGACATTAAAAAGAAGGATATAGTTGATTAACTATTGACAACCTTTTGGTCATGTTCTCATATTTTGAATACAATACAAGAAGACCGCAGATACTATCAAAGTACTTAAAAGTACTGATGTCGGGTTTATTTGCATCAAAGGGGTTTATTAGTCCCATATTTGTGATCATTTAAGGGAGGAAAGGTGGAGTTCGCTTCATGGGGAATAGTCCTCAAGCTGTTCGGTTTGTAGGGCGAAACATTCACTTTTATCAAAAGGATATGAAATGGACCATTTTGTAAAGCCTGCATTTCTGAATTATAAGACACGAAATACTGAATGGCTGCAGATGCACGAAAACGGATTCATGGCACACCAGAGTTGGTACATTGGCTTATTTTCGTATTTTTATGCACTTTTTGGTGTGGATTTGCTTTTCTTACAAAATAGGACACCTTTAACCAAAACCAATTTTAGCTATTTTGAACAACAAATAATTCTGAAATATTCAGTCTAAATGTGATTTTGGTTAAAGGTGTCATAATTTTGCAACAAGAGAAAATGTCGACTGTAAATGCACCGAAAATGCAAAATAAGCCAATACGGCAGGTTTGAACCGCTGGTCTGGTTATGCTTATCTGTGGGCCTTGGTTAGTCTTTATTTGATAATTCAGTATGTAGACTGAAAATTGTCAATTTGGCGCTTTTTAGACAAAAAATAGCCTCAACAGCTGTGTGTATCAAAAACGCATTGAGGACGATTCCCTATCTAAAGTGAACACCACATTTGTGATCTTACAACATAAGTTCCATGGACCGTGGAGAATGACTACCCCTTCCTGTCGTAACAAAGGATACCGGATAAAATAGATTGGAAAGGCAAATTTTAAAAGAAATTGGAAAGATAAAATTTACTGCGATAATGTCCCAATTATCACGTTTAGTCCAGTCAATATGTGCAGATTTTCCATCGAATTGTATCTTTTCTCATAAAAGCATGAAATTTGGCTCAGGTATACATCGAGGCCTCTGAGGCATTTCTAGATATGGAGCCATCGCGAACTTTTCCTATATAGGTCACAGCAGCCATTTTTCAAAATGGCCGCCGAGGATCCCATATTAGCATCTGGAATCCTGTACTGAAAAATGAAAATGGCCATATGGCCGAGTCGACCATCTTGGATTTCAAGATGGCCGCCATCTGAAGCCTATTTCAGTCAATATTTCAATAACCACATAAAAAAATCAACATAATTTATGTCGATACTCTGATATTTTAGTGTTTTAGCATGACGAATATTTCAAAATAGATATGGTGTAATAACAACCATTTCGGATTTTCTAAATGGCTGCCATCATTTTCCAAAACGGCCTCCCGATTTTCATCTCAGGCATTTTGGGCACACGTAACTTTGTATTAGGATTTTGAAAGCAACATCGTTCTACAGTGCTACATTATTAGGAGACAGAAATATCTAATTGAGTAAGTAATGAAAATAATAATATCGATGAAAATAATAAGCAAAAATAGCCACCTATATATGTGAAATTGCTCAAAAGATTTTCCAAAATGACCGCCAGATTTTAATGTTGGGCCGCTTAGGCACATCTATAGGTTTGCGTTATTTGCCAACACTGCTGCGTTGCACTTGATTTTTGAAAGCAGAATAGTTGTACAATGTCACAGTATTTGTAATATTTAATTAATAAAGGAATGAAAATAATAATGTTGATAACGATAATAAGCAAATTAGGCAAACACAGTCAACCAGATAATGTGAATTTGTCATAGGATTTTTACTTTTCTCATAAAGCACCAAAGCTCACACATACATGGCGTAGGGAAAGCAATGAGATATGGAGTCATTTTGTACTAGGTTATTATAGGCCGTAACAATCATTTTTCAAGATGGCCGCCATGATGCAGGGTTGTTTTTACCGTTTCTTTATTTGACTCTTGAGTATTATCACCATCTCTTAAACGAGAGGACTAAACATTTCCACAGTTAGATAGTAAGGGTCATCCCTCCCAGCAAAGGCCAAAAGATTTATCTTGATGGCTCAAATGACGTAGTCTTGTCGGGATGTGCTACTCGGACGATTTATTGTCCATTATTTTTAATTTATTTCATTTCTTGGATTTGGTCTCAAGTACGTTTCTTTATGATAGAGGTTTTTTAAATGATGCCATGTAAATTAGTACAGTACGCTTTCATGTAAAGAAAACGTGAAGAAATAGGTTGAAAGACATACATTATTGAACACAAAGACTTTTCTGAATATGCACTTCCAAAATATATTTTAACATGATGTTGATGAATATGCCTGTAGCGTGACTAAGTGGATTCACTTCAAAACTCCGGGGGCACCGTTATTCCAACCTCATTAAGCATACATTTTTTGTGGGTCGGCATGGCCGTAAGTGTTTCAAGTACCGACGACGTTTTGAATCAATCAAACGAGCTTTATAACCCCAATATGAGAAACTAAGAAGATAGAGAGTATGTCCGCTCTTATCTTTTTGAAATTCCGGTGAATATCCATGGATGGTGACAGATTGGATTGAAAAATCTTGGATGCTAAGATAAGCACCACCTGAATATTTCATACAGATATGGACAAAGCTAATTGCAATATCTAATTCATGGCGCACGGAATCAGTTGGTGCCCATGTCGATTTGATTACAGCAGGATATTGGCCATCTACTTGTCCATTTAATCTTAAGTAAGTAAGGCAATGTCGTTATAGAGATGCTCCACAAGTGGTTTCAACTTAGTGGGTTCAGTTTTGGGGAAGGCGGAGGGGTTATGGGCCACAAAATCAATCCAACTATCTGGCGGTTTAATATTTTTACTTCGAAGATTTATTCGCTACGTACACCACATAAAACCTCTCCTCAAAATTTCTCTGGAGAGACCATTGCTAAACAACTTGTTATGTATGGGATACTCCAGGTTATGCCCATGCAATATCGCGAGAGACCATTGCTAAAAAGCTTGTTACGTTTGGGATATTCCAGGTGATGCCCATGCAATTTCTTATCAGGGTCGACGTCTATGTTTTAAGCGAAATATGTCTGAAAGCATATGAAGTATACGTTATTCTAGATGTATGTCTTCGTTTAAAAGTGGTGAATTAAACGGGGTTGGTACAAGATAATGCGCGTATGTGATGAGTTCAATCATCTCGCAAACCATCACTACAAAAACTAATCAAGTCGTTATAGCTTTAACTCAGGGTTTCTTGTGTTTGGCTATTAATAGTGTTCATCTTTTAAAATGCTATAGCAGGCAAGTCACTGGCATCACGTTTCGTATTGTAAACTAATCCGGAGCTCAAGGGGTCGTTTAAGCATGCCTTGCAAATTTCCATTGAGGTTGAATGACACGAAAATCGTCTTGTCAGCATCATTAAACCTTTTCACGCTATATGCTTTGATGAGCTCATCTGCGACGATCCTTCAAAGTCGAATTATATGTAGCATTCGACTTCCAGAATTTGGAGTACCGTAACGTCGTTGCATTAGTGTGTTAGGTAAACTATACGGAGATGAGCTTCGAAGCATTCGACCAGCTTCGAAGCCTTCAAGATGAAGGCTTCACGTATTTGGAACGCCTTACCGTCTGACTTAAAATCATGTTGATCTCAGTCACTTTTCAAATTTCGAATGAAAATTTATTTGTTTTCTGAATAGTCTATCCATTCAAATTTCGAACGCGTATTCATATTATATTTTCACATTTTGCCACCTTTGCACACACGGACATCATCTTCTTGGCCATCGATCGCTCCAATACTGACCTTGAGACAAACTTACTTTATGTAAAACACTTGTACCGTATCAATTTCACAAAGCCCTATCTTATATATTTAGTTTAGTTCAAATGTACTTAGTTAACAACTATAGGGCTGGGTGCATTACCATTGTTAATTCACAGATTTAAATTTGAGAGTATCTTCAACTCCTATTGTCCTATTTTCGAGCTGGTATAATCACTAACAATTATTATTTTATGGGATATAACAAGCCCTCTGGGGTTTTATTCCCGCCATATTTTTATTTATTCACATACCATATCTCTGTCTTTATTTATTTATGGTGAATAATCAATCAATCAATCAATCAATCAAACCATTTCATCGAATGCCCTCTGGTGTCTCTGTTATGTCAGGTGATGTGAGTTCACAGTAGCATTTTTTTTATTTCAGGGGACAAGAGTTCACATGAGAAGTGTATTTTTGCCTTTTCTGTAATACAGTTAGTTCTACTCGACCATGCGTTTTTATTTCCCCGATTCTAAGATATATTCACATGATGTGGTCAGGTATATAAACGTACCTTCAAAAAGGTACAGGTGAACTGCCAGATGCAGTTTGTAATATTGTATCAAAAGGGCAGAGTGTATATTATGTATTCACAATTATCTATTATCATATATAGTAATAGTACTGAAGGCATAGACGCCTATCCCTGATGAGAACTTGCACTTTCATCAACTTGAAGACTATCGAGTACGTATGGAGCCCCTACCTCATATACGACTTAGCAATTATGTGGATCGTAAATGTCGATGTTATGAGGATAATCGGATACAAGCAGGTAGTGTAGGCTAAGATAAGAGACTTGTGTTTATGGAAAGTTTTATCTCCATATCAAGTTTATAACTTGGTTGGCTAATAAGATTTTGGAAAATGTTTCCTGGGGTCGCCAATTCGAAACCCCAGATGGTCGATACTTTTCTCCCGGGAATACACAATTCTATGGTAGAGCCTTCTTAACCTCGAAGTTTGCGAGTGGTCATTGGAATAGAAATATATATATATATGAACTAAAATAAGGCTCAGATGGCGGCCATCTTGGAAATTCAAGGTGGCCGGTATTACACCATAGCTGTTGTGAAATATTCGTCGTGCTATACCCCTAAAATAACAGTGTATCAACAGGAATAATGTATATGTTGGGCGGATAATAAATTATTGACTGAAATCGGCTTCGGATGGGGCCATCTTGAAATCCAAGATGGCCGTCTTCGTCATATCACTTGCCTAGCATTGATATGGAATTTTCTATCAATATTCTGACAAACGACCAACACAAATATTGCCGACCAGATAAAACCGTGCAGGATTCTAGATGATAAAATGGGCTTCTGGCGGCCATTTTCCTATTCGGACGTAGCCTTAGTATCCACACGGCCCCTAGCACCGGCTCAAGCTGAATTAGATGTGCTAGCTCGGGAGCTGTGGTGTACATTTCATTTACAACTATAGATGCAGCAATCAGAACATACCCAACGACATTGTGTAGGGTGACGTGTTCTCTCAGTAGCCACGCCATTCCTCCGAATATGGCAGGTCGGGAGCGGGGGGCAGATACAAAGGACAGTCAACCAATAACCCACTCATGCAACAGATTTCAAAATTCAAAAGGATTTGAGGTCAATGACGTTTCGTGTCCATTTATTAGAATCTTTTGAACAGAGTCGGTGGGCTGATACACTCTCAGATATATTCAGGGAATAATCCTGAATAGATCAGGCTGCACATCCACAACTCAATTTCAGAGATTTTACCTGAAATCCAGGAATAATTTCCCGAATTTCAGAAAAAAAGATCCCGGAATGAGAGGATTTTTCCGGAAATTCAGACAAATTTACCACCCTGATTAGTAAGTTCCCGACCCTATTCAGGTACGTTAAATCCCCTAAAATTCAGTTAATTTACCTTTAATTCATGGATGATATGCCTGAATTTCAGGAAATTATCCCTGGATTTCAGGTAAAATCCCTGAAATTGATTTGCTGATGTGCAGCCTCATCTGATCAGGATTATTCCCTGAATATTTCTGAGAGGGTATATCGAGGCTAATTCGAAGTGTGAACGGAGAAGTCGGCTTGTGTTTGAAGATGGGGTAACATCAGTTCGGCGCAGATATCATCTTAAATAAAAATAACATCAATTCAACAATCTGCTTTCGTCTTGTATTCTTTCCCAGAAAGACACAATCATAACCAATTCCGTTTTCTCTTTCGAAAACAATAGCAAAGTCATTGCCTGTAATCCTATTTTCTTTCCCTATTAGCCGTCATGTGTGATGAAGGAACTGTCTTTAAGCCATGCGGAAGTTCATGTCCACAGACATGCGCAAATGTAGGGGACGAACCGGATCCGGCATGCTCTGCAACCAATTGTGTGGAGGGATGTTACTGTCCGGCAGGTTACGTCTTGAACGGTAAGAAATTCTCGGAATTGAATAGAAGACCAGCAGGAAATATTTTTTCCTACCCTTCCACGAGTGTATTTCACGCACCCTTATGTGGTACATTTACCCTAATCTGAAACAGGTTATTAGCTGATCAACAAATAAACAAATAAACAAATGATGAGGAGAAATTATTTCTACTACAAATGTCAATCAATTGCAACTATGATTCATTTATTACTTCAGCGAAATTGAGACATAGAAATGTCACGGTAAATCAAGCCGGACAGAAGAAAATGTGTAATGAACCTGAACACTGATGACGTATTATATCTCTTTCAATCACGTGATAAATTGTGCATTCATTCATTTGTACGACAGGTGATCACTCATCCAGAAATCTACGGTAGCATCGCTTATGTAACACGAAACGCGAAACACGGCGCAGTACACGTGCCGCATGGCGTGAAGTCCTATATGTAGCCCGATACACCAAATTGAAGCTTCGTCTTCCGACTGTGCCAGTCCAGGAATCTCGCGCTGGCAATAAGTTGATGTCACGTTACATGAGGGAGGTGACAGGCTAATTGAATTGTATAACGATCCACACCAGCCATTTAATTGCCATGGTTGTTCTGGGCCTGCATTGCATCAAGGGATAGAAGTGGGATTTTAATTGTCATGGATGTTGGGAACCTACGTCATCAGGTTTCAGGCCTATTCTTTCTATAGTTGAATTATATTGCTGCTGATGAACAGTTGTAGGCAGAAAGGACTAGTTACGTTTACATACAAAAAATCCCTTATGTTTTACGTTATTAAAACCAAAAATTTATTTATTTAATTCTGTACAATAAAAACTGTGTTTCGGAAAGAAAAAAAATACCTAAGCAGTGTTAACGCTCTGAATCAAAAGTAAGGTAAAACTGTGTCTATTGACGGATGAAACTCGTCAGGTGGTATTTTCTTATACATTTTAGCACGAATTTTGTTATATACTGCCAGAAAAAAGGTGATAACTATCACCCCGAGAAGGTGATGAGTTAGTCATCACCTGTTTTATGATCACCTTTATAAATGATGGCCATCACCTCTGAAGATTGATGAGCAATGATTGTAAAGTTAGGTAATCACTATTTCAAGGTGATGAGGCAACATCGTCACCCTTAAAAGGTGATGGCCGTCACCATTTAAAGGTGATGGATCTAACTCATCAACTTCTAAATGTGATTGTCAGGTAAGATCACCATTTCTTCTGACTGTGTACATTTAAAATATTTCGATGTAATATCACGGCAGATATGATGACTTTCAAAATATTAGTTTAGTTTTAGTTCAAGGTGTCATATTTAGGTATGTTACAAAATCCAAGTTAAATATATGCGATCCAAAAACAGACAAGAGCGCCAATTCAAACGTCCGCTGTACATCTCTGTGAGAGTTTACAGTATAACATGTCTGTACGGAACACAGAATGGAAAAAATATATTTTTGGCTTCTCTTACATAACACCTAATGGAGTTTTTTCGTATATAACTTCAATTTCACCACCATTCAGCCTAACTTGTCACGAAAGATAGCAGGGAAAGAAGATAGTACGATGACGCGACAGTTTGGCCTACACGTGGTGCGGTTGAAATCGAACAAAAATGAAATGTTCTAAAAATAATTGTTTTTAATGTAACGGCTAGAGAAAATACATGCACACAATATGTGAAAGTTCTAGCTCGATTGCTTTATGATTATACATGTAGTTATTACATGAAATTGAAATCCGCAGCATGTGCTATTTTGTGAAATCAGGGTCTAAATCGAGTCATGCAAACACACATTTAGACACGAAGGACTCCATGAGACCAGCAGTGGAGATATAATGCCACCGCATATCACCAGGTTAAATGGCTTTTTGGACCAAGGGTTCCTTCGTGTCTAAATGTGTGTTTGAATGACTCAATTTAGGCCCTTAGTTTACGAAATAGCACATGCTGCGGATTTTTCAATTTCATGTAATAACTATATTCACAACGCAATCGAGGTAGAACTTTGACATATTCTGTACATATATTTTCTGTTGTCGTTACATTAAAACAATTATTTTAGGACATTTGGTATTTTCGATTTCAACCGCACCACATTGCCACCTTATATCGTACCATCTACTTTCTGACTGTCACATCTGATTCAAGTACGGCTTCATCAAAAATAGTTGGACACAGCGGCAAAATATATAGTCTGAATCATTTTTGTGACAATATAGGTGGGTTAACCTATCCAAGAAAACAACTTCTTTCCCTTACGCTTAGGATATTTGACAGATATAATACCATATTTAATATTATCTAATTTGTGTTTCGATTTGTTGTATATCCAGTTGACGAATGTGTTCACACAGACGAATGCCCATGTGTCTACGAGGGCGTCAAATTCCCACCAGGAACATTCCTCTATCGCGCATGTCAGAACTGGTACGATACACTCTTAAAATGAAAGTGTTGTGTGTAACATTATAAATGTCCGAGGAGCGACAACATTATATGAAGTGTTATATTTGTAACGCTCTCAGAAAGTGTTGAAAAAAATTGTTATATCCAACATTATAGTGCTGTATCAGGAGCGATACAACACTTTACAATGTTGAATTTAACACAGGTAAAGTGTTATATTGCTCATGATACAGCACAATAATGTTGGATATAACACTTTTTTTCATCACTTTCTGAAAGTGTTACAAATATAATACTTGATATGATGTTGTCACTCCTCGGATATTTATACTGTTAAATACAACACTTTCATTTTAAGAGTGTAATTCTCCATATTCTTCGAAGTCAATATTTGTTGTAAGTTTATTTTCTTCATCAGTGTTACTAAACTTCTAGAAGAATGCCTGGCACCAAAGGCTTACACAAGCGGTCATTAATCAACCGCTAGCTCACTACCCTCAATTTCATATCAAATGGAGATCGCTTGTAGAATGCCATTTTTCATAGAAATTCATTTTTTTAGAACCCTGGTCCTGTTCTGGTACGTCCCACCAACCTCTGAGCGGAGCATAGCCTTCTTTGACACGTTGAATCAACTCCGCCTTCATTAATTTCTCGAGGGCGATCAAACGCTCCAGAATACTTCACTCCGGGTAGTCCGAGATTCTTAAGACCCTTCAGCAGAACGACGGATAATTTCTGACGAATTGGCTGACTGGGGTCAGAGTTCTCTCCCTCCAGAAAACGCGAAATGGAAGCGACCTCATCTCAGTAAAATTTATTTAAAAAAAAATAATCGGCTGTTCTATACACTTATCTCACATATCTTTATTAATGAATAATTTCCCTTCATTGTCAGCCCAAATTTAACAAAATCAGTTTTATTCTTTGTCTATTATATTGTTAACAACTAGCTTTCATTTCATTTGCCTCAACGAAGCCACAGCGGACCCAGTTTTCCGTTTGGAATGACGTAGAAGTTAAAAAGCGCTAAAACTTGTGAAGAATATGACGGATCTTGTTAAATTCGGGCTGACAATGAAGGGAAATTATTCATTAATAAAGATATGTGAGCTAAATGTTGTAGAACGTCCGAATAATTAAAAAAAATAAAAATAACTTTTACTGGAATGAGGTCGCGCGGCCCCGTGGTTGCTTTCATATTGCGTTTCTCGAGGGAGAGATCTCTGACCCCAGTCAGACATCCTGTCAGAAATTATCCGTCGTGTGGCTGACGGGTCACAGCAAGCTCGGAATACACTCAGAGGAGCTTCGTCTACTGTTTGACGGAGAATGAAACGACAAGATCATCAGAAGTATTCTGTCGCCCAACACCCGAATTATGCAGCTCTAATTCACGGCAGCCTATACTAGGCATTTTTCAAACAACGGTGAACGAACCCATGCTGAATTATCTAATTAATGTTCACTTCGTTACTTTAACCGCATCTCTTTAAAGCTAACGATACGGACATTGTTTCGAAATTAAAAGCTCACATGCATTTGCATCAGTATGCAATGGCCAATTCACACTTTAGTTCAAGTTAATCCCTGGACTGATGTCTGGCCCCACTGGTGGACAGCATGTGGGCCACCGTGAGCTTCAGGTTGTACTCTTGACCTTTCCCCTATGTTTATAACATTGAGCGAGATTTCCAACTGATGATAAATGATATATTTCGAGCTGAGTTTGCTAGAGTTATCATAAATGTAAGCTTGTTGGTCCTTTCTTGGAATGGTGGGAATATTTCACTCATATTATCATATTTACACCAGTTATCAATAGTTGAAAAATCCGCTTTATGTTGTAAACCCAGGGCAGAAATCAAGAGAACAACACGAAGATCACGGTGACTCACATGCTGTGCACCATTGTCGCCGAAACCTGGGCAAGACAACATTGTCCTTGGATTAACTTGAACTATAGTGGGAATTGGCCATTGAATATGCAGAGATAATCATTATGTCTCCCCCAACTATGTTGGGGGGAGACATCTAGTGTTTGTGCTGTCTGTCTGTCTGGATGTCCGGATGTCTGGATGGATGTCTGTCCGTCCCCTTGCCTTGTCTGCAAGATATCTTGAGAACTACTGAATGGAATTTCACCAAACTTGGATGGAAGCTTCATTGGGATAGCCCCCTCATTTGATTAGGTTTTGGTGTATGTGTGTGCATTCATCCGTGTCCGGTGTCCGTCCGTCCGTCCATCTACTTGTACATGTGTATACAGGCCTTGTCTGCAAGATATCTTGAGAACTACTGGACGGAATTTCACCCCACTTGGATGGAAGCTTCAGTGGGATAGCCCCCTCATTTGATTAGGTTTTGGTGTTTGTGCGTTCATTCATCCATGTCTGTTGTCCGTCCGTCCGTCCATCTACTTGTACATGTATATACCGGGCTTGTCTGCAAGATATCTGGAGAACTACTGGACGGAATTTCACCAAACTTGGATGGAAGCTTCATTGGGATAGCCCCCTCATTTGATTAGGTTTTGGTGTATGTGGGTGCATTCATCCGTGTCCGGTGTCCGTCCATCCGTTCATCTACTTGTACATGTATATACAGGCCTTGTCTGCAAGATATCTTGAGAACTACTGGACGGAATCTCATCCCACTTGGATGGAAGCTACAGTGGGACAACTCCCTCATTTGATTAGGTTTTGGTATGTGTGCGTGCATTCATCCATGTCCGGTGTCCGTCCGTCCGTCCATCTACTTGTACATGTATATACAGGGCTTGTCTGCAAGATATCTGGAGAACTACTGGACGGAATTTCACCAAACTTGGATGAAAGCTTCATTGGGATAGCCCCCTCATTTTTGACTAGGTTTTGGTGTGTGTGCATGCGTTCATCCATGTCCGGTGTCCGTCCGTCTGTCCATCTACTTGTACATGTATATACAGGCCTTGTCTGCAAGATATCTTGAGAACTACTGGACGGAATTTCACCACACTTGGATGGAAGCTTCAGTGGGATAGCCCCCTCATTTGATTATGTTTTGGTGTGTGTGCGTGCATTCGACCATGTCCGGTGTCCGTCCGTCCATCCATCTACTTGTACATGTATATACAGGGCTTGTCTGCAAGATATCTGGAGAACTACTGGACAGCATTTCACCAAACTTGGATGGGAGCTTCATTGGGATAGCCCCCTCTTTTGATTAGGTTTTGGTGTATGTGCGTGCATTCATCCATGTCCGGTGTCCGTCCGTCCGCCCATCTACTTGTACATGTATATACAGGCCTTGTCTGCAAGATATCTTGAGAACTACCGGACGGAATTTCACCCCACTTGGATGGGAGCTTCAGTGGGATAGCCCCCTCATTTGATTAGGTTTTGGTGTGTGTGCGTGCGTTCATCCATGTCCGGTGTCCGTCCGTCCGTCCATCTACTTGTACATGTATATACAGGGCTTGTCTGCAAGATATCTTGAGAACTACTGGACGGAATCTCACTCCACTTGGATGAAAGCTACAGTGGGATAGCCCCCTCATTTGATTAGGTTTTGGTGCGTGTGCGTGCATTCATCCATGTCCGGTGTCCGTCCGTCCGTCCATCTACTTGTACATGTATGTACAGGGCTTGTCTGCAAGATATCTGGAGAACTACTGGACAGAATTTCAACAAACTTGGATGGAAGCTTCATTGGGATAGCCCCCTCATTTGACTAGGTTTTGGTGTGTGTGCATGCGTTCGTCCGGTGTCCGTCCGTCCGTCCATCTGCTTGTACATGTATATTCAGGCTTTGTCTGCAAGATATCTTGAGAACTATTGGATGGAATTTCACCAAACTTGGATGGAAGCTTCATTGGGATAGCCCCGGCATTTGATCAGGTTTTAGTGTATGTGTGCATGCATCCATCCGTGTCCGGTGTCCATCCCTCCGTTCATCTACTTGTACATGTATGTACAATGAAAATCGTTTCTTTGTAATTAATATTTTTAGATACGCAACTTTGTTTAAGATACTTATTGCTACATTCATTTTATAGCACTTTCCCTTAAATTATGTGCCCATTCAAGGCAAGGTGGGAGGTTGGGGGAGACGTATGTTTTTGCTCAAAAAAACAACCAGCATAGGTTTCATGCCGGAGCGGCAACTCAAGGGTCAAAGCGGAACCTTTAGTTGTTCTTGATTTGACGTTCCCTCTTTCTCGAAACCGTTTCAAACGTTCTTTAAGAGACCGAAATAGAACGTTCTTGTAAAGTGGCCCAACAAGAGGTTACGACACCATTTAACAACAAAAACTGCTTGTACAATTAATCATCCATGCATGTTTTCCCTATCTCAGTACATGCGTCAAGGGCAAATTTGAGTGCGATGGCGCTGAGTGTCCACCGTGTCCACCTGATCAGTTCCGATGTGATGATGGAGTGAAGTGTATTAACGCATCCCTGGTGTGCGATACGATCGTAGACTGCGTAGATGCCACAGACGAACATGCAAACTGCAGTGAGTAGAAATATGTCATTTTCCGTTGAAATACAGCCGTTCTGTGAGAGGGAACTTTCGTCCTGGGAGGCGCGAAACTACGTCATTGGTCACCTGAAATCGTCACAAAGTTATAGGCATCGGGTAGTGCTTTAATAATACTGATAATACCATAACATTTGGAAAACAATTTTGAAAGAGCCATTCAAAATGCTTCAGAAGAGTGTAGATTTGTGGATTTTAGAGTCTCAAATTTAAAAACAAAATGCATCCCCAACAGTCCAATATTGCTCATTTGAACAAAAGGCTCCTTGACTCACCTCAGCGTACATTGTCGCGTGCACAACGACGTCATTACGCTCTCCCTGCTGACTCAGGATTGCTTTCTTATCATTCGAATTAGAGGGGCGGGGGGGGGGGGGCATATAACGATCGCTTTGTCCGTCCGTCCGTCTTTCCGTCTGTCCGCGCAATATCTCGGTTAATATTTGATGGACAGTATTGAAACTTGCATGAAATGTGGCCAGTGCCTCGTAGTTGTGCAGCGTAGAGTTTTTTCCGAGTTTCGGTTATATTTTCACGAGCTATGGCCCTTCGTTCCTGAAATCTCCGTGAATGGGAATTGTCCGGGCTGGATCTTGGTTAATATTGTATGGACAATTATGAAATTTGCAGGATATGTGACCAGTGCCCTGTAGTTGTGCAACGTGAAGTTTCTCCACGTTTCGCGTATATTTTCAAGAGTTATGGCACTTTGTTCTTGAAATCTTTGTGAATTGGGACTTGTCCGGGCTGGATCTCTATTAATATTGTATGGACACGTATGAAATTTGCATGATATGTGGTCAATGCCTCATAGTTGTGCAACGCGAAGTTTCTCTGCGTTGCGGTTATATTTTCAAGAGTTATGGCCCTTCGTTCCTCAACCCTTAGTGACTGGGATATATATATTTGTCCAGGCTGGATCTCGGTCCATATTGTATGGACAAGAATGAAATTTGCATGATATGAGGTCAGTGCCTTGTAGTTGTGTAAAGTAAAGCGCTTCTGTCCGTCCGGGGTTCTTGTCTGTGCAATATCTCGGTTAAGCCCCGGCGACTATCTTGCATCAAAACATTGTCTTATCACTTGTTAGTCGATCGACTTGATACTTGGAATGTGTATTATGCGAGGCATGGCGAAAAATGTGACTCAAACAGAATTTTTATAACTATCCAAATTAGACCTCCACCGACCAATACAGAACAGAACAATGGCGGGGCAATGTCGGATTAAACCGGACTGGGGGGCATACAATTAAGCAATCTCTGATTGCTTCTTTCCTGCGTTATTTTTTTCCATTTTGTTGATGATTGCGCATATACAGCAGTATATGCAGGAATATATAAAGTACACACACCGCAATTTGCATATACGAAAAAATATTTTTTAGAGAAATGATAAATTGGCCGTCAGCAGTAATCGTACAGAGGCCGCCTCAGCCCCTATCATCTGAGCTACATACAATAAAAAGACGGATAACGATTAATAAATGTTTCTTATGGATTAACTTCTCATTTGCTGTTTAAGTCATTCCGTGTTAGCGGCTATGAGGAAAATATTTCACTAGTTTCACATACAATTCAATATGATCACCAAAAATTTCGACCAAACGGCTTCGTTGGTGATCTTCTACAGTTATTGAAGACAATTCGCTGTATTGGTTTGTACCCGATAATCTCTTGTATCTTATTATTGAATTCGAATTGCATCTTTATTTTCAGATAAAAACAGCTTTAGTCAAAATTGTTAAATACATTAATACTATAACGAGAGCTATAGCAATAAGCATGCTCTCGTATTCAATATTGGGGTTGAATAACTATTTATATGTAATCTTCATTTCTGTCTCAAAGTGTATAAAGCTAACTTTATTATACTTCATGTAAATTCGTGATGTTTTCATTGGTTGAGAGCCTGTCGCGTGTCATTCTACAAACCGTGATGTTCAGTGGTGATGTTGAAAAATTGTCATGTACCACGGTACAGAGTTGAACATTACTATTATTCAACGCAGAAGTTCTACGCTAAGCCAAGAGTTGCCTCCCATATATTTAGCGCGCGCCAGCATACTTCTCGAAAAGAAGTTCATGTGTTTGTTCGTCGGACCGTCGATGATAGAAATTAGTGAATGTGATTTGATAATTGACTGAAATACATTTGGCATCTTCTGAAAAGGTACTTAAGGTCACGGAAAACGTTACTCTTCCAAATTATGCGACAAAGAAGCCAAGGTCGAACAGTCGATCTTGACACGGCACTTTTGAAATCAACAACGGTTTTGGACACGATATGCTTATTTCACCCTGCCATGCCATTCACATGATTCTAAGGTCTCCATTTTTTTTTCAGATATGAAATTCAGCTTGCGCGCTCGTTGAACATCACCTTTCGAGAGCTGACAAATCGTCATGTCCCACGCTACAACATGCAATATTTTGTATATTATTAGTCAGTATGCACTCATCTGAGAGTAGGGACTATTTATGGTTGGCCATCCCTGCCAGAATTCGTCATTTACAGGATGCCTGTAAATAATATATACCATGGTATAAAATGCCAAGCCTGCCGTAATTCATATTTACAGGGTGCCTGTAAATGCCAAGCCTGCCATAATTCGTATTTACAGGATGCCTGTAATTATTTTGTACCATGGTATAAAATCGCAAAGCCTGCCACAATTCGTATTTACAGGATACCTGTAAATGCCAAGCCTGCCATAATTCGTATTTACAGGATGCCTGTAATTATTTTGTACCATGGTATAAAATTGCCAAGCCTGCCACAATTCGTATTTACAGGATACCTGTAAATGCCAAGCCTGTCATAATTCGTATTTACAGGATGCCTGTAATTCATTTAGCCGTAAGTCGTAAATTTACGCCTTCTTATCATTTCCACCAATGATATGCGCTTTTACAAATTTGGTGCCGGGTTTTACGCAACCTCCAAACAGGGCTATCAGTCGATCGACCCTGCCCTCAGTAAATTATATAGGGCGAAACATTCGCCCTGGCAGTCTCCGCACAGTGAGTCTTCACCACGCCATGTAGCCTTTGTCGGAGAATAAAAGTGCGAGATTATCCGAACTGTTCGGTATCGCAACAACTTGAATTAACCAGAATTAATCAAGTGCAGCACATCTGTACTTAAATAACTGTTCGACTCTTTACAACAACAACATTTGGACTACATCAAGGCATGGAGCCTAATATAGATTGAGAGATCACCCCGTTACATCAATGGTCAAAATTTGGCCGCCGACAGTGATAAAACTAAGCCCCTTGATTATTTTATGACCGCTTATCTTACCACATGCATGGTGGGCTGACTGACCATGCAGGCTTTCAGAGACTCTCGGCTAATTCCGCAATGTTCCGCGGTGGTATGAGCATGTTTTGGGGAGTTAAATCATGATAATGTAAATGTGTTAAAAAGGCGATTTTCGCTCGTGTGAGCACCCTAATCGAATGCCGGAATATGTAAAGCAGCCATCTCACCAATGTGTCCATTCATATTATCCGGAAATCTCCGGAAAATATTTTATTTTACGAGAACAATTCACTTAGCTTGAATATATATGTTCATTCGTCCATATATCTGGATGTAGTGGACGGATTTCAATTATTTACAGATTGGTCGGTTTACGGTTGATTGTAGTTTATCTCCGCCCAGATTACTGTAACCAGTGTTCAAAGATGGACCAGAGTTTTAAGACATCAAGTGCATTGATTGCTGTCAGTGGCCAGACCTGAACACACAGGACAGGGTCACAGCAATAAAACCAGCAGTGTCAACAGATTAAGACCTCATTATCTAGCCTGCTTGCTTTGATATTTCTTGGAGCAAGGTTCTAAGCGGATTAAACACAGACGGTGGTAGATGAGACTGATAAGATGTTATTCCCCCTTCTTTTGTAGGCTCCATGATCAAGGCTAACGGTTGTTTGTTTGAAAACAAATCAGCGATGCTTGCCTTGTCGGAAGTAAATGGTCCCGCACATTCACATCTGCAAAATTATATATCCTCGTATTTAGTATGTGGACTGTTTTTGGCTGGTAAAATTCAGGTTTGTGAAATGATGTTTTGATACATGGCTATATGTAAATTCGTCGATCGACAGGCAGAAGGGAAGATGATCCTGTTTGGAGGTTGTGTAAAGCCTGGCACCAAATTTGTAAAAGCGTATATCATTGGTGGAAATAATAAGAAGGCGTAGATTTACGACTTACGGCTAAATGAATTACAGGCATCCTGTAAATACGAATTGTGGCAGGCTTGGCGATTTTATACCATGGTACAAAATAATTACAGGCATCCTGTAAATACGAATTATGGCAGGCTTGGCATTTACAGGTATCCTGTAAATAAGAATTGTGGCAGGCTTTGCGATTTTATACCATGGTACAAAATAATTACAGGCATCCTGTAAATACGAATTATGGCAGGCTTGGCATTTACAGGCACCCTGTAAATACGAATTATGGCACACTGTTATGAATTACCGTTATTTTACAGTAAATGTATGTTGGAGTTTACAGTACATTCAATCGTAAATACATTAATCTGTAAATTGAACTGTGATATATCAGTTGACATCAACTGCAATGGGTAAACTGCGCACACACGTAACATAAAATTCTTGTTTTCTCTGAAAGGAGGTTGATATCTTTGCACACGAAACGCTCAGTTGCAGGAAACATCCGACACCTGTGTTGTACGATACAATATTCAGAGCATTATCAGAACACGCGCTGAGACGGACGCAGCGGCTAACATTAATTTTCGGTCTATAGTACGGTGTGGTTTTGGTTTTATCCATCTTCACAGTTCAAGCTAAATACTACACTAACGTTCCATCATTTAGTGTTCGTCTTGCATATGCGAAGATGAGTTTTATCTGACTCGGAGTTGCATCCTACTATTCCTGTAATAATTGCACAGATTCGTTCGTGATTATTGACGAAGCTTGTGGTGATCGCATTTGTAAACACGAAGAGCAATGGCCATTTCGGCCTTCCAGTGACCTACGTTTTGCCGCGGAACCGATAATTGTAGACAATGGTGACACATAATGGTATTGTTTAAAGAATGTTGAAACAACGGTAATTGTAAATTACAGGGCTAGCCAAATTTTACAGTTGAATGCCTGTCAATAAACGGTAATTATAAAATACGGTGCAACATTTTACAGTTCAAAGCCTGTTAAAAACGGTAATTGTAAAATACGGTGCAACGTAATTTTACAGTTGAATGTACTGGCACCTTTTCTGCCAGTACATTTAAGTGTGAATTTACGGTGTGATTTATAACAGTGCAGGCTTGGCATTTACAGGCACCCTGTGAATACGAATTATGGCAGGCTTGGCATTTTATACCATGGTATATATAATTTACAGGCATCCTGTAAATGGCGAATTGTGGCAGGGATGGCCAACCATAACTATTCGCAAGCTCGTCTCCTTCATTGGCGTTTCATGCATCCAAAACCGTCCAATCTAATAATCCATGGAAATACTACATCTATGGAGGATGAAATATACGAATTTGATCATCACAGCACCTACCACCTATCGTGGAACCAAACAAGATCTCGTCTTACATTTGATAGAAGCCCATCATACAGCGTGATGTAGTCGGCAGGTAAGAAGTCGCATTATGTGAGCTTTGTGAACTACCGCATATTTTTCCCTTTCTTTTTCAGCGTGCCCGGATGATCACTTCCCTTGCATAGACGGAAGTAAATGCATATCGGGCGCATACCGCTGTGATTCAATTTTCGACTGTGACGATAGAAGCGATGAGTTAGACTGCCGTATGTATTTCATAATGTTTAAAGACATTTATAGCGATCATGTCCCGAACCCGGTCATAAGTCTTCAGGACAGGACCCCACTGCACATGAGCCCTTACTCCTTAGGATAGGAGCCCTTCGGATAGAAGCCCTTCTGGACACAAGTCCACAGGCTTAATCCAAAACTGGCCACGAGCCTACATATCTTTTAAGTGGAGAAAAATACTGTTTAAACCATAATCTAATCGTTTATAACTATTCTAACCTGTTGGGCTTCCACTCACTGCTCTACCTCTTCTAGTGATAATCCTCAGAGTATTGTTTAATATGCCTTTTTCTATGAAAGATGTGCAAAACAATAAACTCTTGCCAGTGATCACTTCACTGAAATGCTAATCCCATCGATGGCCTCTTCTAGTGCTAATTCAATATGCACTGTGCTGTATTTTAATGTTATCATTATATTGTGCTAAATCATAAAAAAAAATTATATCTTGAGAATCATTATTGGTCATCAGTTTTCCCTTTTCCCAAATTCGCATAGTTCCCCACTTAAAATATATAGCGGAATCGTGTCCACTTTCGGAATAAGCCTTGTGGGCTCCTGTCCGAATGGGTCCTGTCCTGAAGGGCTCATATTCCAGATACATCATGTTCAATCGGTCAACACATGTCCCCGGTAACCGAGTATTCTCGTATCGAATTGTCCCGGCTCTATCGGTTAGTACTATCCATTTCAAAGCCATCTCGATTCATCTCGAAATCACTCTTTTATACTTTTCTCGAGAAACGACAAGAGGCGTCCTGGTTATGGTTTCCGAGATGCCGAGATCTTGAAGGCATTCATAATCCGTTTAGATTGATTGGACGTGATCTCTTAGGCTTCTTAGCCTCTTAACACAAGGCTATTCAGTGGATAACAACTTCTTTATTGCTGTGGAGCTGACGTTTCGTTGGAGATAGGCCTGCTTCCAACTTTTTCAAAGCTAATGAAAAAGTTGGAAGTATCTCCAACGAAACGTCAGCAGTTGTTATCCATAGAATAGCCTTGTGTTATATACGCCGACTTCTAAATGCCTATCAAAGAAATTCTTAGCCTCTTGTGCGGTAGTGTGATTTTTGTCACCTTCTTGCTGTACACAGATTTGCAAACCCTGCCAAATGCTCCCTCCCGTGTATAATTTTTGATGTCTTTGCACAGAAATACCTACAAAAAAGTTTTGTAATTTTTCATCGATTGAAGATGAAGTTTGGTCCCTTTTTATTGCCCATAATCGCATGCCGACTTACATCGTGAATTCATGTAATTTTTTAAAATTGCCAAAATCGATGAATTACTGTTGTAAATTTCCTCTTAATTTGACATCACATATTTCAAATACATAGTTCATGCTAATCAACTCTATATGCTTCTGCTAGCGCATGCCCATACCCCATCAGCATAAGGGGTGGGACTTGAAATGTAGTACATTTCCTCACAGGAAAATAACGAAAGCCAAAAGGTGCACAATGTTTTCGTTATATCGGATGTCCAGGCCTATGCCCCTAACTCAGAGATACCCCACTACCTTGATTTCCTTGACAGTACTCACACTTGGACCATTTCAAGAGCTTGAAAACTTGATACTTTGGGAAAAAGTCCTTAATTTTATGCTCAGGCCAGCAAAGATTACAAAACACGAGATGGAAAATGTAGTGCAACTTCGTTTCATAAGTAGGTTTTCCTAGTACGATAGGTCATTGAAATTTGAATTGAGTCATTGAAAAGTGCTTGAAAAGTCCTTGATTCTTGTAACTTCAAAAGTGTAAGAACCCTGAAACTGCAATGTAGTGATCATCATATGTAACTTGCGAAACAGCGAAACAGCTCACCAATTAGCAATATACGAGTTGTCAGAGCATTTCCATCATAGCTCTCTAGATTTGTATCTAATACCTGCCGGTGCTAGGGGCCGTGTGGAATCATCCAAGTTGCCACATGAACAGGTACAATAAAAGCGTACCTGAGATACAACACATATCACGAATCGTTAGATTCTTGATATGTGCTTAGAATAAGTTAGCCGGGAAACTATACTGTGAAGTCATGTGGCTCTGTCAGTATGTCGGCACCTCTTCCCACTTCCCTTATATGTGTTGTAATTGTAATTACAGCCCCGCCTCCATGTCAGGACAATGAGTTTCAGTGTGCCACAGGGCTCTGCATTCCTGACACCTACCGCTGTGACGACTACCCGGATTGTGGAGAACTGGATTTGTCGGACGAGGAAGGATGTGGTAAGAGGCTGGTCAAGCTAATACTAGATTAGGATTATTATTCCACGAGTGGCGAGAGACTCCTTTAGAACCCATCTTTCTATCTTAACCGCTCCATACATTCCAATGAGAAAACTAATTTTGGAGCTAAATCTGCTAGATAAAAACTGTTGAAAGAAAGTGATTGCAACTGGCCTATATCCACTTTTGGTAGCTTGAGTGATAGTTCAGAATACGGTTTGTGTTGTAGCTCAAAGTTGCATGGAATAAGTATATCAAGCTACCACGTCTCGTCTGTTGAACTTCCTGGAGGGATTTTCAACTTCTTCGTGATTTCTCAAGATCCGAAATTTGTTGTTTTAAAGATTTACTGTTAGCATATAATGGTCCTAGAACTACTTATTAAGGATCAAACTACCACGTTAAGTAATTTGACATACAAGTTCCGGTAGTTTAAAATCCCGATAAACAGTTGATGTCGGAAAGATGAGTCGACTTCCAACAGAAAATCTCGTTCTTGATATTTTGCATCTTCACATTTTCAAGTTAAATACTACACTAACGTTCCGTCATACACGTGTAGTGTTAGACTTGAGTAAGCGAAGATGGATATTTTGCTGAAGATGAATATTTCACAGGGATTTGTAGTCCGACATTACTGCTGGTGTTTTCACAACTTTTTTTCCAAATGATCCATCTATTAAATAAACCACTGAAAGCACGAATCTCAAGGGTCCCCGAATGATTCTGGCGATTATCTTTGACGTTGTCCATCAGGTACCTAAGCACACCGTAACCATCATTGACTGAAAATAATCAGGCTATTTATACAGATGGTTCTAAAGATGGTGAGAGAGTAGCATGTGCTACCATCTTTAGTTCCAAACTAAAACCTGTCGACTTGCATTTAAAAGTTCGATATTCACTGCAGAAGGAAAAGCTGTATTGTCGGTTTTGGGAGATATTGAGTCCACTAAAATGGGGAAAAGATGTCATATTCTCAAATTCACTGTCAATCCTTCAAGCGATTAAAAGTGGAACTTCAACTTATCCCACCATCTTGAATATTCTACAATTATATGACTGTAGATTTGATCAACAGATTGATATTGTGTTTTGTTGGTTGCCTAGTCACGTTGGCAGCAAAGGTAATACTGAGGCTGATAAAATGGCTAAGGCAGCCCTAGATAATGAGGTTGATCGTGTTGGAATCCCATATAGCGATTTCAGACCCTCTATCTGTACTTATGTGAGAAAGCTATTTCAATCTTTATGGGATGCTGTGAATAATAACAAACTTCGTGAGTTAAAAAAACCCTGTAGGCTATAGTCATCTGAACAGCCAGAAACGTTTCGCTGAAGCCATGATCAGGTGACGTAGAATCGGCCATACACGATTAACTCACGAACATTTACAAAAAAAAAGAGCCAGTCCCAAAGGTGTATTCCATGTCATGTGAATCTCACGGTGAAACATATTCTTATCGACTGTATAGATTTTAAGATTGTAAGAGATTCTTTTTATCGAGCAGCTACTTTAGAAGATGTTTTCAGTCGGGCGAAAGAAGACTGTATCTTTAGGTTATAGGAATGGATATTTTGAGTCATCCGGGAAGTGAAATAGAAGAAATAACGAATAAATCTGGTCAACCGGATATTATATCGTATTATATCTGTATCTTTAGGTTATTTGAGAGAAATCGGGTTGTTGTATAAGTTTTAATGTGTGGATGTTTTAACGTGTTGGATTATTAAATTATTAACTTGAATACTTAGAATTTTGTTTGGTCGTCGCTATATAGCTGAAATATTGCTGAACGCGACGTTAAACCTTAATTCTCTCTCTCTCTCTCTCTCTTGATGGAAAATAGGACCCCAACATCTCGTGTTGGAGGACCTTGAATAATACCACTGATTTATGTCCCTTTATCTCGAAATGCCATAACTAGTATTTCAAACAACTTACCTTCACAACGATTACATGGAGAATTTAGAGGTTCCGGATTCATCAAGTAAAGTAACACTTGGTTGGCGACTATTCGTTCTGGTAGTTCCAGGAATAATATTCAAACCACCAACATGGCTTTACATTACTGATATACCTAGTTTGGTAGTTCATGCATCGGAACAGGCGAAAAAAACGCACAAAAGTGGTAGTTTAAACTACAATGTCCTTAATATTTTCTATTGGCGCTGCGAATCCTTCGCTGGCAATGTGTCGACACAATTCATTCTACATGAACTGTTTATCCACCCCTTTCCGTTTACACAAAAACGTCAAACTATATATTTTTTCTTTTGAAACAAAACTAAGCTTCTCCACCTTCCAACTCAACTTTTCCAAGACCAAACTACTAATTTAGTAGCCCCAAGATCGATATCCGGTAGTTCAAAATACCTGTTTCGAAATACCAATTTCGGTAGTTCAATATACCTGATTGATCAGCTCTCGGTACTTCGAAAAACCCTTCGATACCAATATTGGTAGTTCAAACTTCGAAATCGCCGAATGAACTCCCAAAGTGGCAGTTCGAGCTAGTCAAAAAAGGAAGTAAAAAAATCTTTTGCTCCTGGTTAAATACCCTTGGAAAAAAATGGTGTGATGACAACGATAGCTCTGATATACTGGTATAGTTCCGAACCTGGAGCATTCATTTTCACGCACTTTTTCAACATTTATCCACCACTTGGAACACTTCATACCACATTACTAACATTCTAAGCCTGATTGTACCATGGAATAAGTATATCAAGCTACCACGTCTCGTCTGTTGAACTTCCTGGAGGGATTTTCAATTTTCTTCGTGATTTCTCAAGATCCCATATTTGTTGTTTGAAAGATTTACTGTTGGTCATGTAATCGGCAGCATATAATGGTCCTCGAACTACTTATTAAGGATCAAACTACCACGTTAAGTAATTTGACATACAAGTTTCGGTAGTTTAAAATCCCGATAAACAGTTCATGTCGGAAAGATGAGTCGACTTTCAACAGATATTTCAACAGATAATTAAAAAAAACTGTAGGCTATAGTCATCTGAACAGCTAGAAACGTTTCGCTCAAGCCATGATCAGGTGACGTAGAATCGGCCATACACGATTAACTCACGAACATTTACCAAAAAAAAAGAGCCAGTCCCAAAGTGTATTCCATGCCACGTAGATCTCACGGTGAAATATCGACTATATAGATTTTAAGATTGTAAGAGATTTTTTTTATCGAGCACCTATTTTAGAAGATCTTTTTAGTCGGGTGAAAGAAGACTATCTTTAGGTTGTTTGAGAGAAATCGGTTTGTTGTATAAGTTTTAATGTGTGGATGTTTTAACGTGTTGGATTACTAAGTTATTAACTTGAATACTTGACATTTTGTTCCATCGTCGCTAAAAAGCTGAAATATTGGTGAACGCGACGTTAAACCGTAATTCTCTCTCTCTGTCTTTCTCTCTCTCTCTTGATGGAAAATAGGACCCCAACATCCCATGTAGGAGGACCTTGAATAATACCACTGATTTATGTCCCTATATCTCCAAATGCCATAACTGGTATTTCAAAGAACTTACCTTCCCAACGATTACATGGAGAATTTAGAGATTCCGGATTCATCAAGTAAAGTAACACTTAGTTGGCGACTATTCGTTCTGGTAGTTCCGGAAATAACATTCAAACCACCAACATGGCTTTACATTACTGATATACCTAGTTTGGTAGTTCATGCATCCGAACAGGCTAAAAAACGCCCAAAAGTGGTAGTTCAAACTACAATGTCCTTAATATTTTCTATTGGAGCTGCGAATCCTTCGCTGGCAATGTGTCGACACAATTCATTCCACATGCACTGTTTATCCACCCCTTTCCGTTCACACAAAAACGTCAAACTATATATTTTTTCTTTTGAAACACTCAAAACTAAGCTTCTCCACCTTCCAACTCAACTTTTCCAAGACCAAACTACTAATTTAGTAGCCCTAAGATCGATATCCGGTAGTTCAAAATACCTGTTTCGAAATACCAATTTCGGTAGTTCAATATACCTGATTGATCAGCTCTCGGTACTTCGAAAAAGCTAGTCAAAAAAGGAAGAAAAACAATCTTTTGCTCCTGGTTAAATACCCTTGGAAAAAATGGTGTGATGACAACGATAGCTCTGATATACTGGTATGGTTCCGAACCTGGAGCAATCATTTTCACGCACTTTTTCAACATCTATCCACCACTTGGAACACTTCATACCACATTACTAACATTCTAAGACTGATTGTGCTTGATTTGATCAAGGGCGATAATTCATAACGATGCGCTCGCTGGCCAGTTGAACAAAAGAAATTTGTGTTTCCCCATCGATATATAACAAAGACAACAGGGAAAACCATAACCTATATTAATCCATATTATCGTCACAATTTCACAGTGACAACTACAGTGGCTCCTTGTCCACCGACGACCCATTTTAGATGTGATAATAACCAAGAAGAGTGTCTCCCAAACACCTTACTCTGTGATGGACATGACGACTGTGGAGACGGTTCCGACGAAATTGGCTGCACAAGTAGGTTACACTATCTTACCAGGATTCATTTGTTCCCCAATAATGTCTCCCCCATCCTATTTATCATACATTCCTCCGGATTGTCTCCCCAATGTCATTGGTTCCACAAGATTGTCTCCCACATCCATGTCATTGGTTTCCCGAGATTGTCTCCCACATCCATGCCATTGGTTCTCCGAGATTGTCTTCCACATCCATGCAATTGGTTCCTCAAGATTGTCTCCTCCATCCATGCCATTGTTTACCCGAGAGTTTCTCCACGTTCCATGACATTGGTTCCCCGAGATTTTCTCCATCTTCCATGCCATTGCTCCCTCGAGATTGTCTACTCCACCCATGCCATTGGTTGCCCGAGATTGCTCCTCCATCCATGTGATTGGTTCCCCGAGATTGTCTCTCCCATCCATACCATTGGTTCTTCGAGATTGTCTCCCGTATCCATACCATTGGTCCCCGAGATTGCCTCTTCCAACCATGCCCTTTCTTCCCTGAGAATGTCTCCCCCATCCATGACATTGGTTCCCCTAGATCGTTCCTCGTCTCTCGACATTGATATTGTAATGTCGGCGGGCTTGTCTCTCAAAATCCGTGATGTCAGTGGGTGCTTGTCTCTCGAATTTTATGATATCGGCGGGCGCTGGCCTCGCGATACCCGTTATGTCGGCGGGTGATTGTCGCTTGTGAATGGTATTGTGGAGAGGTGCCATGTTTCTCGAGAATCGTAGAATTCCAGGTATACGAGCTGAATATTCATTTCCACATTGATAATTCTTCTTGAGTTTGAAATTGTTAAGTGATAATCTGTCGCATTTGATGGATCCTTGTGATGTCACATGGGACAAAGAACCTGGCGCGGATTAATGAGATTTTGGCCTCCATGAGATGCGGTTTGGGGTACCAAAATGAAATATCTCGTACGAAAGGAATTTTTCATCTAGCGTAAAATATATATTATCTTATCTTATGCTCTGAGGATTTTTTAGACCCTAGATCTTATAGTTCTTTAATAACAGCACCATGAAGTGATTGATTTGTGCATGGTCGTCTATTTTGAGGTGAAAACAGCACACGTTTCTCTCCGTAAACATATTGTGAAATTTCGACTTTTTAGCCACCATATACTTGGACGTAAAGATCGACTTTTCAGCCACCATACTTATGACCGTAATTGTACATGCATTATGATGTGTTTTAATTTCCAGTGCTGCTTGTTTTGACAAAGCTATTTCCGATATTCCATTTCATGACCTTTTAGGTCAGGTATTGTAAAACATCTATGTACACAGTTATTTCTGAGAAACAGTTATGTAACTTCAGACTATATGGTTTTATATATGATTGTATAACTGCACTGAATCTGTACTTCATGGATCCCTAGTATGATGAGGATGTTTTAGTTTTGAGACAGATAGCGATTCGAATTGTCATAATTGTACTGAGAATTTGATGGGTCTGCCATGCACCCACATTCATACAGGACAGTATAAAAGAGAATGTTTGGCGATTTCAAATCACAGTTTATTCCATCATACTCTCCTACACACTACCGGTAGAGTTCACAAATTACGTGAAATGTTGTAGCTGGTTCAAAATGCATATATAGTCAAAACTATATCTTCAGAAATTTGAGTTGCGTTGTTATCCATTTCAAGTCTTCGAGAAATCTTGGAGCCGAACTGGAATCTATCTGGAAGGGTTATGTAGACACAATCACCCGAGTCAACAGACGACCTTGCGTTATAATATCTAAGATCGCGCACAAGTCCTACGTCGTCTTGGGGACCGAAATTTTTACAATATGAAGCCAGTCCAGAACCAAAACCGTATTTGGGCAACAACAAACTATTGACACGGTCAATATTTCGGGGTTAAGTTTATCTTATAGTTCTCGACTGACATGCGTTCTTGTATTTTTTTTTTCAGCCGGACCAGCCATTACTACTACTCGTGAGTATACTAAGATCTTCTCTCCAATAATACCCAAGAAGCGTCGTATAACCAACTGCTGATTTCTAAATTTTCACAACTGTGACATTTCAAATTGTACATTGATATTAGATTGTGTTAATGAAGGTGGATGGGTAATTTTACTAACCTTCAATCTTTAATCTCACGTCGACTGCACATGGTTCAGCGCATCTACGGATATTTGAGGGAAAGTGAATAGAGAAAGAAAATCTTAACTGGAACTAGAAAAGATGCGACACTGTTTTTGGATTGGAAAATATGTTCTCCGAATTTCAAGGCGATTAGGCCACAACGAAGGAACGCTTACAAACGGGATGGACAAGTTAACATCCTCCTGTCCTGAATAATAGCCAGCCGACCCCGCATTTTTATTAGATTTCCTGTTTTACCATTCTTACCAAAACAAAAAACAAAAAACAAACAACAAAAAAACAAAACAAACAAACACGCATTCTCTATGGAAACTTATCTTATCATACGTCACACATAATCCAAGAATATCCCGTGGGTATATCGCAAAAATTCCCAGCGAATTGACACCATCTTTTTAGGTAAATATTTCGCCATGATTTGAAAGGAAATGTTTTTCAAATTATACACTTCTGAAATGGTCATCTCTTCAGGTTTAATAATCACTGGACAGAATGAAAATCAGATAGATATTGGCAGAGTTTTGCTCGATTATATTCTGATATGTGTGCAATTTGCATTGAGTTAATATGTGTCAGTAGCTGGTGCCGACCCCATTGACGTCACTAGCCAGTGCGGCGAGCAAAACAGCAGGGGTTATGAAAAAGGTGAAAGTCTGGTGACCCTGTAATTTTATCCTGTTGTCGAAATATAATAAACCCTTTACGTACCTTACGCAATCGATATCATAGCTCGGGAATCGACCATCTCCGGAGTGATATCGACCATCTCCAGAACGATATCGACAATCTCCAGGGCGATATCAACCATCTCCGGAGTGAAATCGACCTCCGGAGTGGTATGAACCATCTCCGGAGTGATATAGACCATCTCCAGAGCGATATCGACCATCTCCAGGGCGATATGAACCATCTCCGGAGTGAAATCGACCTTCTCCGGAGTGGTATCGACCATCTCCGGAGTGATATCGACCCTCCCGGAGTGATATCGACCACCTTCGGACTGATATCAACCACTTCTCAGGAGCTATATCAACCATGTCCGGAGTGATATCGACCATCTCCGGAGTAATATCGACCATCTCCGTGGAGATATCTACCATCTCCGGGGCGTCGTATAATGTTCATCTTTATCTGATTCACGAAATCCTATGAATTTAATGCTTTTGACATTACTTTCAAAACATTTGCTTCCTGGCCCTGAAAACAATATAACTTTAAAAAGTGTTGTGAAACTGTAAAAAGTAGAGCATCGCATGGCCTCGTGGAAGAGCAGTCTTGGCATGAACGAGCATTCATCAAATAATTTGATTGGCTGACGCCATCCACGTGATGTTTATTTCTGGGATTCCTGAAGTAGCTTCCGAAAGTGAACTCAAAATGGATATGGTGACTCCCAAAATCAGTTCCACACTTGTGACACCGATTGTTACAAGTTGATAATTAACATGGCATTTTATTTTAGCATTGTTTGTTTTTAGCATTTTTTGTGTGAATGCGCTATCACCTACTGAACTAATCTAAAATAATACTCTATTCTTTGGATGAATTTAGCTTAAACACGTGTAGAACTACAGATAATTCTGGGACATACAATGATTGGAAATTTAATTATTGTTAAATATTTGTAATCTGATCGGTTTTGTGTGATTTATACCTCCATTCTCTTTCTACGTGTTCCAAGGATATTTCTTTCTATCACCCTGAAACCTGATGACGTTTCATCCCCATTCAATCCCATGATGCATTGTTCATTCCTGGCAGCTAAATGCCACACCCAATGGCATATAACACTTATCATTCACGAATACAGCATGCATCATGGGCATACAAGAGAGATAAAACATCATCAGGATTAGGGTTTGTTAGAAAGGCAACTTCAAAGAGGTCTTTATTTCTTAAAAAACCTTCCCAGTGATGTTGCTTCTAACCTGATATTCTAGTAAATATCTTTTTGACCTTTCATGCTATCAACATAATTAATGTTTTTTATTACAGCATTTACATGCGACGAAAAATCGCTCAATTTCTCCACGTCTGCCATACGAGTCATATCGGCATCTTCCAATGAGGCTACAGCCCAGAACGCCCTTTCTGGTTCCGGTTCTACATGGCAAGCCGCACCCGACGACGCCTTACCCACTTTGAGATTGCAGATATTTTCTGATGGACCAGCAATTATAACACAGGGCAGTTTTGACGCCCATGCCGGACAAATCGTTATCAAACTCTACAAGAACGGAAACGAGGTGTTCCAAGGGGTACGTTTAAGCACGGAATTTCACCCTTGCATGCTGAAATAATATGTTTACAGAGGAGAATCTCTTTTATGTGTGACGGTTCCGGCAGATTTAGCTGATTTATTTTCAGTCTAAAAGCTGCAAAATCGATTTTGTACCCGTTCCCATGAGTTTCCACAGATTTATGACTCATTATCCTGTCCGACAAAAAATTCTTTTCCGGTCCATGTCTCTTAATATTTGATGAACAACTTATATATAGACCATACTTAGTATCTTGCAGATGTGCATGGCATAGTTCTTTACCGGGTTCTTATAATCTGTGCCATATTTATCGCCCTTAACGTATATTCGTATGTTTTTAGTCGAGCGGAGACTTTCAACCGTTGTTGTTTACTTTTAGAATGGCAGAAGATTGTTGATGTACAATTCATTGCATCGCAACAAAGAATTTATTCAGCATTGCTCTGTTCTCGTTCATTACAATGTATTGCTTGATGAGAGGCACACAGCGCATCGGTCGCATTGATAGATAACCGTGCTTCCCGAGATTGTGGGTAGTGAAACACAGCAAGCGTGCAGTTGAATGCTTCCCTCTATGGGATCGTGAGTGTGCTTGTTACACGGAATTTGACGACAGACCGTGCTTATCGTATGGAGATTGGTGTGGTGCTATATAACGATAGGACAGTAAAGCGTTGCATTGTAGAGTCCTTTTCCTTGTCTGATCTCTTCACCACGAGGAACATTGTAATAACAAATACTAATATCTTTTCTTGCGTAAAAAAAACATTGACAAGAAATGTTATGTTATGTATTGTAAATGCTCATATCTAAAGGAGGACGGGGACGTATAGGGGGGAAGCAGGAGGGGGGGGGGGGTAGGCAAGGAGGAGAGGAAAGTAGACAAGTAGGAGGAGGAAATAGGCAAGGGGGAGGAGAAGGGAGAATTAGGCAAGGGGGAAGGAGGGGGGGAAGCAGGCAAGGAGGATGGGTAAAAAGGGGGATGAGTAGGCAAGGAGGAGGGGTAAAGAAGAGAGGAAGTATGTAAGAGGAAAGGATAGAGAGGAGGGGGAAGTATGCAGAGAGGAGGGATAAAGAGGAGGGGCAAGGAGAAGGGTAAAGAAGAGGGGGGAGTAGGCAAGAATTTATTTAGTTTTCTGTAAGAAATGTGGTCACGAATATGTTTGCAAGACCACCCAAAACTCCATCTGAGGGTGAATGGTCACAGAAAATCTGTTTTTCCTTGTCCGACCATGGCTGAGATAACTTTATTATTCAGATAAGAGAGATCGTCTTCCCATCTTCTACCAAGAATTTCCCCTTTGGATTTGAGAGGGGAACTATTCTGGATGACGGAACTTGGATCAGTGTTTCCCTATGGTTTAAATGATAATGTCAAAGGGATCGACATTGTAACAAGCCGCCATTCAAATAATCCAATATTACCCAGCTATTTAAATCCCATCAACGGAGCCGTCGCAGCCATGATTGAGAAAATGCGTTGTTTCACTATCATATCACTTTTATCACTTTCCCACCAAAATATTCAATTACTCTAATGCTGTCAAAGAGTTTGACTGGAACTTATACCCGTCTGGAGGCAATAGTTGTGAATGTGAATCGTCGAGCTTTATTTTTCCACCATGCCAACATATTGTGACTGGTAACCTTGATATAGTGAGTGATGAAGACCCCAAGACAATCCTGATGAAAGGACCTAAATATAGAGAGCAGATAACTTGAAGGCCGACCAATAGATAGTCCTGACTGCACCAGAACAGTACGGTGTTAAGTTGTCCAAACGAGCAAAAAGTTTGACCTACAGTACTCGATGAGTGACTGGACCTCACCAAGAGCAAGATCGTTTTGTGTGACTTCCTGTCAATATGAATAACTGCCAGTGTGGGGCAAGTCACTATATCCCACATTATAGTACGAGACCGTGCCGAGTGGCTAAAAACACCCCCAGTTTTCTAATTGGTTCCCTTCTTTACCCGAATGCGATACTCTCCTCGCCAGTATGCTTGGATGTATGATAACTCTTCTGAACAATTTGATAGAAATTATTCTATGTTTTTTTTCTGTTTTCCTTTAAACTGATAGTCCTACCCGGGAATCAACCACATAACGGAGACCTTTAGCTTCGCGACCGGGATGATTGCGGACGTCATTGAGTTCATCATTGTTGAGAAGTTGGAATTATTAGAAGCTGGAATTGGGAAGATTGCGTTTGTGGCCTGCTACGAGGAAATAGGTATGACTGCAGCTTTGGAGGGGATTTATCATGAAACATGAAGAAAATCACAAATGTGATCCCCCAATAAGTATAGCTCTCCCCAACTCACCCACCTCGCTGGGGGTCTAATAATACCCCGACCACCAGTCAGATTTTTGGACCGGATTCGGGGCCTTCGCGTACATCGCCGGAAGTGACATCATATATAGTAAAATAGATGTTTGCCGAACATTTCGATTACTTTTCAAGTCTGCATAATACCTCTGTTGACCTAGCGTTAAAAAAAATTATCTGGAGATTATTTTCCCTGTTTATCTGGACAGAGCATATGAAAAGTAGTTCGCTCATGTGCAACACTGAAGGAGTTGTTCGGCCGGATTCAAACTGAACCGTGCGTGCGTGGGTTTCCCCTATACGTCATAGCAACGTAGTAAAGGTCAACTTCCGCTATTGGAGGTAGGGATGATATAAATGAGCCTGCGAAATGGAGCATGCGCCGTGGGAGGATGTCCCCAACTTTTGCATCGGGCAGTTCTCCATGAATAACTTTCGGACCCATCCCGTATTTTCTGACCCATCTCGAATGTTATCAGGCAATATGGAATGCGAGTTATGTGTACTTATAGCGCCAACTGCTCTCTAAAAAAACTTGGGTGAAAAGTTCACTCAAGCAAGACTGGAAATTTATCACACAATTTTACTTAAATTCACAAAAGTGTGAGTGAAATTCACTCAAGTTCCACTCACTTAAGTTTGAGTTGATAACTCACTCAAATTGAGTGAAATTGATTTCGCTCAAGTTGAACTCACTCAATTTGAGTGGAATTTGAGTGGGAGGAATTTTCTCTCTTACTTGACTGAAATTTCACTTGTCTGTTTTTTAGGGAGTGGTAAAACATTTGCTATTATGGGGTTTGGATGACACGAAATATTATCATTGGATAAATCTTATTTCGGGATAGCCTGATGACGTCTCTGATCGCTTTTAGCTATTCTAATCATTCTTCTCCTGGTTTCGGATTATGTTTCATTTGTTCAGGACAGATGGGCAGTTATGTATCAAACGAGCATATTGTGGAAGTCATCAGTGTCTAGTCTGGAACCAAGCCCTCCAGCCACACACGCATCTCATCGAGAATACGCCTAGACTCGTAGCTTTCGGAAGGACCAATCAGTTTAACAGACGAAAACACGTGACCCGTTTTTTTTTGCACACGTCTCTCCACTGTCTGACAGGAAATTGAAATCTAACGTTAATTTCCATGTCTTATTTTACTTTTTCAAGAAGGTTCTTTGTTTCTGGTGCATCGGCTAATATTGGCTTAATTTCTTTTCAGTGACAACCACCGTTACATCCACAACAACAACACCAACCACAACAAGTGAGTAGTACAGGGCACTCAACAAAACCTGTTTGTTATTTGTTATTAAGGCCGACAATCGACGTCAACGGAAGGCATGTCGGACGGCACTTTGGTCGCAAGGAGACTCCAGTGTGAAGTTTTTCACTTGATTTCCATTATCAGTCCCTTTTTGACAAATTCGTAAGTGCGTCGAAGACACCAATGCATATACGTATTAGCTGTTTCAATCTGCTGAATACTTTAGCCGAACTGCCTTAATAACTGGAAACACTTCAGCACAAAGTTAATTTCAGGTGAGTGTCGGTCGCAGTCCTTGTCGAAAATGATCGAATATTCGATCAGTTTGACAATTTTAACTAATTTTATTCACAATCCGACATGACTTCCTCTGCGAAAAGTCGAAAATTGTTTCGTAGACATATATCCACTTGGCTCGCCAGGACAGGTATATGTGATTTTGATGTCGGTACACTTTGAAATATGCGTTTCAATCAGTCAGATTGCCCTGCGATATCAGACGTAAGCATTGGAAGTTCATGTGTTTCAGGTTAAGGCGCTCTCTAAATTGGAGGTAAAAAAGGTCGTTTTGGCTCAGTAAATCAGTTCACATACCGAATTCAGCAAAATCCTATTGAAGCGCACACAGGCATATATATCCCCATTAAATGGTAGTAAAAAAAATAAATTGTCATAGGTCTGACTTACATAATAATAGGCCAAATATCTGTCAAGCTGTTGAAACAAAATTGACTGGTTCTTCGAATGGCAAATTAATTTTAAGACATGAAACAATAGATGGATTAATGCGCCTGAAGTTTTGAAGCATTGGTTAAGAAGGAATCATAAGTTATTGAGCCAAAACGACCGTTTTTATCCCCATTTTAGAGAGCTGGATCTCCCTGTGATGCGTTCTGTTATGAAACAGACCCATCGGAATGGCGAGTGAAACCCACATAATTCTATAATTATCTATGCTATTCTTAGAGATAAAATGTCTGTGTTCTTAACGAACTGTGCAAAAACAACATCCATTATGAAGATCATATTTGTGGTAACTCACCCGTCTCTTCAGTTTTCTTTTTTTTGTACCGATTCATTATAAATGTCATGTTATGGTAATCTTAATTTTACAAAAACAGTTTTGGATACTGTAGACACACATATCTATAATTTTCCCTATTGTAATTCCAGCACCGACGACAACGGGGCCGCTGAGTAAGTACTATTTTGCTGATACATTAGATCGTTACATATATACTCCTATACTTCGCATGTAGGAATGATTGCGATATATGTTTTTGTACCTATCCCATCATCTGTCTGTGTGAAATTTGGCAACACAATATATCAGCAGCATATAGGTATTCCAATGGGTACTAATTGTGCACCGCTATTGGCTGACCTGTATCTGTTCTCTTATGAACATGACTATATGCAGGCGCTTTCAAAAACCGATTCATTCAAAGCCCGTTCCTTCTCGTTCACCAAACGCTATGTAGACGATCTTCTCGCTGTGGATAATCGCTATATAAATGACGCAGTGAAGGATATATATCCACCTTCACTGGATTTGAAGGAAACTACAGATAGCCCTACAGGCACATCATATTTAGATCTATATATCTATAAAAATGAAGCGGGCATTCTCTCTCGTCGACTTTATGACAAAAGAGATGATTACAATTTCGACATCGTAAACTATCCCTTTCTGGACAGTAATATTCCAGTGGGACCTGCATATGGCGTATACATATCTCACTTAGTAGCATTTGCTAGATCCTGTGTTAAATGTGACGATTTTAATCAACGTCACAAAACTTTGTTGCAGAAACTTATAAAACAGGGCTATTCCACCAAGCGCCTCCACTCAAAGTTTCTCAAATTTGGCGATACATATCGCATGCTGATAGCAAAATACGAACGTAGCGTGCAAGATCTATGGCGCTACGTTTCGTAACTTGTGTCTAATTCCGCTTAACCCGGGGCTAGGGGCCGTATGAACCCAAGTACTTCAAGATCCTCATGGTACTCATATGAACAGTCACAATCAAAGCGTGACTGAGATACATCATTCTTTAGATGACGACTTTACAACGAATAGTATGGATTAAAAATACTGATCAGCGATACGGATTTGATATTTTGGGAACATCATGATGTCTTGCCGGCATCATTGAAACCTGTTGACCGCTTCTCTCTTGCAGGAAACAAGCCTATGTTTATGTATACTATGATTGTCTTTTTGAATTTGGTGCTAATACTGTTAAATGGAATATGGAATAGGTCTTTGGATTATGGAAGCGGATATTCTCTAATGGACGACGGCTGAATTATGAATGACGGACTAGACGCTTGTAATTAGGTCTGTTGTACATGTTGGGTATATCCGATTCAACGTTAAGACAGGTCATGCAGCTGGAAATTATGCTTTAAATAGTGTCTTCGCATTCAGATAGATAAGCAGAATGACCCGAAGATGAGCTCATCATCCCCTCCCCATCACCCCGTCTCCACCTCCGCCCGGCCCTGGACATCGGGCTGGAAATGAATAGTCTAAAAACGACAGCCTCACCTCACATAGCCCCATGAACTTGCGAAGACGAAAATTTGACCTATTCAACGTTTGACCTCGTAAAATATTGACCTCACGAATTTTTTACCCGTGAACTTTGACCTAGTGAAATTTTGGCTTCGTGATTTCGTGTGAAAAGTGTATAGGGGCCAGTAGATATGTGTTTTGCTGATGCACACTATACATTGTCATTCAATTTAAAGGAATCTGGCACAGGTCTATTCATGCATGACTAAATTCCAAAGAGTTCACTTGTTCGGGTTGAAAACCTTTTTCGTTTGAAGAATATTGCATGAACTAGGCTACAGCTTCGCATGGAGCTAATGCTATATCTCGCTCTACTAATTTTGAATAAAGAATAAATGGCCGTTCGAATCCCAGAGAGATTGTCTGTATAACACCTGAGCTGAAAATCTAAAGCGGAGATCTTTGTTCCATTGTTCTGTTCTAAAGTCAACCAGTCGATGTGTCCTTTGCACACGTACCCTCTAGTTCTATGCATGATATGATTTACAACCCAGTTACATTACATAATGATATTTCTCCATAATTAATATAGAAAATCAGCTTTTTATGGTAAATCTAAATGTAATGTAATGTGAAATGCCCTTATGTCCTCACACTCATGCCACAGCGCCATCTATGTATTATGGTAATAGGACAATATAATGACACGTAAAATCTTGAGTTCCTACTGTTATGACGGCTTGCAACTTGATAATGATGCCAACTCGGTGTACGGGAACCGGGTAAGGCCATCTCGTCACCTCGCCTTCATTTTCACAGGGCGAGGCAGCGGGATAGCAAAGGTAGCGAGATTACGAGGTAGCGAAATTGCGAAGCGATGTTCCAAGGTTTATTAGTCATCGCTCCGTCGCTTCCCTCCCTCGGTTCTCTCTTTCTGGTTGCCGCGCTTTCTCGCTACCTCGCTCTCTTTCACTTTGGACGTTTCATCCCCGAGGCCCGCCCCCTGTACAGACCTTTTGGTCTTTGATATATGTTGGCATTTGTGGGAAGCTGATGCTGGGTCGACATCGGGCCTCACAGACTAATCTTTTTTGTTAAATGCCGTCATTTACATCTGACGACGATACAGCTCACCAATCTCCAATGTACGAGTTGTCACAGCGAAACAGCTTACCAATTACCAGTATACGAGTTGTCAGAGCATTTCCATCATAGCTCTCTAGATTTGTATCTAATACCGCTTATGCCGGTGCTAGGGGCCGTGTGATCATATCATCCAAGTTGCCACATGAACAGGCAGAATAAAAGCGTACCTGAGATACAACATATATCACGAATCGTTAGATTCTTGGTATGTGCTTTAGAATAGATTAACCGGAAGACTATACTGTGAAGTCATGTGACGCAGTCAGTATGTCGGCACCTCTTCCCACTTCCCTTATATGTGTTGTAACTTCCTCGCTCCGTCGCTTAGTTGTCTCGCCACGTCGCTCTGTTTCGCTTCCTCGGTATGTCGCATAGCTATCTCGCTACCTTGCCGCTACGTCGTATGGAAATGAACGCAAGAGAGCGCTCAGGTTGCGAAATGGTCGTATCCGGCTTCCATAGTCAATCGAGATTGGACTATTGGCTAAGAGTACAGATCTAGACTCGTAGATACAGATTCTATTAACACTCATCAACAACAAAAGCATGTTTTCGCTTGTTTAGATTACAGTGTTACTATTATCATCAGGTATCAACCTCCATCTCTAAACATGTGTACTCTGGGACCTTGAAACTCGTTTAGCGCGGCCCCGGAATGTCTAAATGGAGATATTAATAATCATGCCTATTTAAGCCAAGACCTGACCTGGCTGGCGTAGCCATGGCTGCGACCTTAGAGTGTTCTCGTGTCCGGTCTAGATTGAAACGTATAACCAACGAAGGTGGAGGAGGGAAACCATATACTTGAATTCTTTAGTAATAACCATTTCCTCGTTACAGTTTGTAGCCAGTCTGAGGAGGTGTTCACCTACGCTAGCACGGGTTACACCATATCATCAAGCGGCAGCCCTGGTAGCTCACCAGAGAACGCTATGGCAGGAAGTGGATCCAGTTGGAACCCAAATTCCGACGATACCTCGCCAACTTTGACCATTGTTCCCGCCATGGACGATGTTCACGTCATGGACTTGTCTTTGGACTTTAGCGGAGCTACCGGGGTTCGAATCATAGTGGAGAATTATGGAAACCCCGTGTATGACGAGGTATGTTCACTGGTTATATATTTGAAGCACTAAAGTAATCTGGGTTCTTGTTAACGGGTTGGGAAGTTAGGTGGATATAAGACTGGTGAAGCTAGTGAATTGGAACTAATATAATGTTTCAATAGCCAGACAATTGGAACTTTTTCGAGAAGTTCACCTGTGAGAGAATTGGTGTTGTATGACAGGTCACCATATATCTCCAAAGGGGCCCCAATTGGGTAAAGTGGAAAAGTAAACCGGTTAAGATAGTAAGTATAAGCATGCCATTTGTGTATTCGAATTAGGCTACCCGGATGATTTCCCCTGGCGGCATTATCCAGGGTCAAGTTTCCGATTAGGATAGAGACAAAAAGTATATCCGTGGTGCTGTTAGTAAGCTTGCGGAGTGTAAGTGCTGCCGAAATGGAATTCCCGGATAATTTCCCCATGTGGCATTATCCAGGGTGCAGTCTCCGACTTGGGTACAGAGAAGAAAAAGGCCGGGTTGCAGGGAGTAAGCTTGCGGAGACTAGTTTGTTCCTAATAATCACTGACAGTTCACAGCAACAAGATTGAAAGCATATCGCTAACATTGAGATATCAACAACACATTCACAGAATGTTTTCAAATATTCTTTACAGACACAGCAAGGCGGATCTGTAACCGATCTCAGAATTGACCAACCAGGAACGACCATCACGATCGTCTTGATTGGCAGCCAATCAGATTCCAAAATTTCTGGTCTTCGGATAAGGCTGTGTGTTCCTACCGGTGAGTTTTGCTTCTATATTGCCTAACATTCAATAACAAGGCTGAAGGTAGTTTGGGAAGAATGTAGGATTGTAATGTACACGTTAAATCCGACATTTAATAGCCAGCTCTCGCCATTTCTGTGCCCAATTTCGAAACCAAATTCACACTGCATTATCTGTGCAAATATTCAAGCAGACATAAAATGAAAATGTAAACAGAAGCCAGTTTCTTACAGGAGAGAAGCGGCGAACAATGTTCAATGATATCGGCTAGACATCATGATGTTCCTATAGTCAAATTCGATTAGTTTTCGGTTTGTCTAAGTGAAGTTTCGAGTCGTAGTCTAGAGTATAATGTATCTCAGTCACACTTGGTCTGTGGCTGTTCTTATCAATATCACCGACATCTTTAACTACCTGGTGTTTCGTGGGAGATACCCTTCATGTTGTTGGAGTGTTCTGAATGTGGCCATTCACCCGAAAACATCATTTCCTAGGCCTTATTACACCTTGCAGGCGTCTAAAATTACACTATAATGGCATATTTAACGAAGTTACGCCTTGTCGGAACCTCTTCCCACTTCCCTTATATGTGTTGTAATTTGTACACCACCCACACCAGTCAGAGTTTGAAAGATCGAAAGATATACCAACAATTTATTTCTCAGAAGAATTGTCACTTGTGCTTCGAAATTCACACTACACTGCTGTAAGGAACGTTCAAGTGATGAATTTAGTATTTCGCACAGAGGTAATGAGATATACAGTAATAGTTTAAACAAACATAAACTGTAGTATTGACTCAGTATGTACAGGAGCGCCGACAGGAAGGCGCTGATATTGATACATCTCAAAAAGTGATCTTACGTTGAATTTAACCCTTGTTTCCGTGCTCTGATATGCGATTCGCTTTATTTCTTTCAGTTACAACAACGACCCCAACG